>JACEGR010001310.1:0-175836 GCA_014170235.1 Listronotus bonariensis
TAATCGAATGCATGCTGAACCGAGTAGGCTGCAATAGATTGAGGTCCTGTGAATTTTAAAAAAGCCAAATCATTTGTTAAACTTATAGTGAAAAAACACTGTTTGGCAGTTTTAGGATTGTCGGACCGATAACCCTAAAATTGCAAATAAGCTTTATTGTTGTAAATAATAGAAATTAAGTTCTATAAATACTTAGTGTAATAGTAAACAGTATATGTCCTCACCAGGGGGGCAGTGACCTGCCCAGCCCCCCAAACAGCGTAAAAGCACTGATAGCGTTCGCTCCAATAAATCCTCTAAAAATGTTTCCGCAAAAACCCTTATGAACTTCTTGAAAAATAATAAAAATTGTAGTACGTGTAGAGAATTTGTAGCACTAATTAATAACACTAGAGGCAAAGAAAATTTACAACTAAACCGCGATCGAGCATCAAAACATATTCAAAATCAACATAGCGGTGAGTTCCTACTGACTAATAAAAACAGTTCGAAAACTCTAGAGAACAAAAATCGCACAGCCCAACAAAAGAATTCCAAACTCGCCAAAAATGCTGACGTAGCAGACAGCGAGGCGACGTTTCTCCCTACCCCAAATCATACGAACAGCACGTTCGACGCCGTCACATCTAATCCTGTGGTGCACCCACCATCTTGTCAAGAATCACTGAATTATTTTAAAATTCCTGCAGTAACTACATCAACTATATTGGAGAAAATGGAACAATCAGTTCCTGTGACTATTCTAGTAACAACTACAGCTACAACCAGTAGCCAAATCACTACTACAGCATCTTCCAATGCCACCACAGTCACTTCAGTTTACTCTCTTAAACCTGGCACCAGCCAAGCTTTCTTTAGCTGCTACGAGGACGAGCTAAAAATCCCGATCGCGTCAGGATCATTGAAAATACACTTCTTAGACCATCTGGCCAACATACAGAGCCTAAATTTATAAAACCCATCCCACAACCCTTAAATCTCCAGTCTACGTCTACCCAACCACCCTTAGTCGCAGACAGAAAAAGAAAAACCAGTATCAACACAGATGACGAGCAAATCAAAGAGCATAACGATGATGGGTCAAATAAAAAGAGCAACCTTAACCCTAGTCCCAAATTCACAAAGCAATCTGTGGTCTCTAAAATATTGAGCAGACCAATCTATAGCCCAGTTGTAACTGTATCTAATAGATATGAAGCGCTACAAAACAAAAACGACGAGGAAATTGAAAATATGGACACCGAAACATATGAAACAAACGAAGCAACACATACCAGTACCCAAGCTGACAACATCACTAAAATACCCACTACCACCATCACGGAAAAGCCAAAGATACACCCACCCAAAAACGACATCACTGATAAGACTCAAAAATCAATCCAAAAAGAACCCAAAAACAAGAAGCCAGAAAAACCTCCTCCAATTATTCTAGATGGTAAAACTTCGAGTAGTGCAGACCTTGAACTACTTAAAAAAGAACTCAGCCATCATTGTAAGCTGGGATACATTTTACGTTTTACCAAAAACAACACAGTACTTAATATCACGGACCAAAGAGAATATAAAACCTATGTTAAACTATTAGAAGAAAAGGAAGAAAATCGCTTTTTTACTTACTCTACCAAAGACCAAAAAACACACGCTTTTGTAATTAAGGGTCTAGACCACAAACCCACCATAAATGACATTAAAGATGAATTAACACACGACCACAACATTGACGTAAAAGAAATATATATTATGAAGACAAGATTCAGGCCACTGTATCTAGTTATCACAAACGCAGAACACAAGCTAAGCCAACTCCAGCATAAAATTAAATTTTTAAATAACGTCGCCATAACTTGGGAAAGAAGAAAACAGCAACATGCACTAATGCAATGCAAACGTTGTCAGAAATGGGGGCACGCTACTTCAAACTGTCACATGGCACCTAGGTGCCTTCACTGTGCGCAGGAACACCTAACTAAGGATTGTCACCAGCCTAATACAACTGTGTGTGCAAACTGCAATGGCACACACAAAGCTAACAATGTACTATGCCCAGTCTACGTCTACAAATTAGACAAACTACACAGTTCTAAGGTCCAGCAGAGAACCCGCTACATCGAAGCCCCTCTACCAATACGCAACGCTTGGACAACTAGACAAAACTCGGGCAGGGCAAGTGCCCCATCTGTACCCACTACCCCTCTCCCAACAGACCAAGAAAACTTTCCACCACTTGCACCCGGACGAGGAGCAGGAACAAGGCAGGCTAACAGACTATCTCAAAACCAAGCTTATGAACAATCACAATCGGTAAGTGACTTCACTAATGCCTTCCGAGATATCAAAAACGCAAATGTTAATTTTACAGAGGTTATAAGATTTATTACAGATTTTATCAAAGCTCTAAAAGGGGCAGAATCTAAGATGGAGCGTGGAATGTTAATTCTAGAATTTGTAACTGAGAAACTGCATCTTTATGACATTTAAAAACGCAAAACTAGCTCTCTGGAACGCCAATGGGCTACGTAATAAACTAGGGGAAACAATAAATTTTATACTGTCACATAACATTGACATTATGATTATAACAGAAACTAAACTTGATCAAAACTTTGTCTTAAAACTACGTAACTATAGTATTTATAGGTCTGACCGAAATAACAGAGGAGGGGGCGTTGCTTCTCATTATCAAGCACTCTATTCCTCATGCCTTAAATACCACACCTCCTTCGGCAATAGAGAGTGTATCCATAAGACTCCTGAATGGGGTGCTTGTTAGTGGTGGCTACGCCCCCCAAATGTGCATCTCATCGCCCAAGACCTTGATGCTTTCTTTCCTCCAAACTCCAGAGCTCTTTACTTGGTGATCTTAATGCACGACACACAATGTGGCACAATCGCCGAAACAACAGACATGGGGGCTTGTTGTTTGACTATGTCACAGATGAAAACCTCCAGATACTTGCTCCAACTACTCCCAACCCACTACCCCTCCAATAATACGTCCCCCTCATGTATTGACATTGTTGTCAATAAGGGTATTCTAAACCTGTCCGACCCAGTTACTGTAAATGAACTGTCATCCGACCACTTACCTGTGTTGCTTGAAATGCAAGCAGCGGTACAACACGAAACAGGGCCAGCGACATTCATATACAAAAATTGCAACTGGAGGGCTTTCAGAGAACTCGTCAAAAGAGATACCAATATCGACGACAATATTAATAATCCAGAAGAATTAGAATTGGCGTTATCAAAGTGGACCACCATTATACAGAACGCCAGAGATAAAGTGGCGCGAAAAGTGCCTCTGAAAGCAAAGGAAGACCGGCTTCCCCGTGACATACTAAACATCATTGCATATAAAAACAACGTCAGGCGTCGCTGGCAACGTTTTAGGCAAAGAGAAGATTACAACCACTCTATGGCTCTTCAAACACAAATTGCCTCCAAGATAAGAGAGTATAAAAACAGTTCCTGGTCTGCTACACTTAGAGGGCTATCGGTGCAAAATAACTCACTGTGGAGACTTACAAGGAGACTGAAGAATAAATATAATAAAATTCCTACTCTCCGAAATGCAACAGTTCAATCTGCATTAGAAAAGGCCAACGTCCTGGCAGACCACCTAGCAGAAGTATGTAGTTGCCCGCCGGATGCAAAGTGAGGAGCAACGCAACATCTCTAGAATAGCCAGCGAGATTACTGCTCAGAAATATCCCATTCCTCCTCGCGTTCTCGCACGTCTTATTCTTAGACCAAAAGAAATCATACAAATAATCAAACGCCTACCTAACAATAAGGCTCCTGGACCAGACGAAATATCAAATATACTCCTTAAAAATTTGCCAATGAAAGCCATAGTACAATACACACACCTAATAAATAAAACTATAATTTTACAGCATTTTCCAGAGGCTTGGAAAAAAGCCATAGTAGTGCCAATACTAAAGCCGGGCAAAGATCCTTCCAACCCAAATTCCTACAGGCCCATTGCGCTATTAGATGCACCTTCAAAAGTGGCCGAGAGGGCTATTCTTACTAGAATTAAAGGATTCAATCTAAAGCTACCACCAGAGCAGTTCGGGTTTACTGAAGGACTGCAACCAGCTCTACAGTTAGCAAGAGTGGTACAGGATGCCCAAAACGCAAATAACCTACGAATGAACACAGTACTGCTTCTTTTAGACATCAAAAGAGCTTTTGACACTGTTTGGCATTCCGGGCTGCTTTACAAGCTTCTGGTTGTGCATAATCTACCATTATTTATTATTTCTCTTATACACTCCTATATCAATGGAAGGAAAATACAGGTTAGGGTGGAGGGCACCTTGTCGGAACCTAGACAGCTCTCTGCTGGAGTCCCCCAGGGCACCGTCCTCTCTCCTACCCTTTATAACCTATACATGGCTGACATACCATCTTACCCAAATACCCAGCTTGCCTTGTTTGCAGATGATACTCTCATTTATGCACGATCATTCTACGCCCAAGTAGCCAAACGCCACGTTCAAATGCACATCAACAACCTTAAGCCATACTATGACAGGTGGAAAGTCTTGATAAATGCTGATAAGACGGTCTGCACTGTAGTGACCAAAAAGTTTACTAACCATCGCATTATAGAACCCATTGTTATAGACAGAACACCTATCATACCAGATAAAAAGGCCAAGTACCTGGGCGTGACAATAGACGAAAGATTGTCATTTAAACCACACACCACAGCGACTCTAAGAAAAGTCTTTTCGGCCACACAAAGCCTATACCCTCTTTTTGTCGCCTAGGTCACATCTATCTCCAGCTAATAAACTCCTTATATACAAACAAATAATTAGACCAGCGGTGTGCTATGCAGCTCCAGTATGGTGTTCTATGTCCTCAACACAGTTCTCGAGACTACAAATCTATCAAAATAAAATTCTCAGAGGGGTGACATCCTCCGGGCGATACACCAGAATACAGGAACTACATGAGATGACCAACACAGAAAGAATACAAGAATATGTCCACGCAATAAGTGACAAATTTTTCAGAAATAAAATTCATGCATCTACGCTTACCACACATCTAACCGATAGTCGGTTTGACGGGGAACATGTCACTAAACATAAACCAATCTACCATAAACTACCCCTTTACTATGAACCTCTTTTAAATTTTAAGTAAGTTAAACTAATACTGCACAAACTCTAGTTAAAAGAAAATACTAACAAGAATTCGCCCTTTCTAAGGTCGTTAAACCTTCTACGTTCCTTAAATATAAAGCTGGTTTTTTCACATTTTTCCAGTAATGTCATAAAGAGCAGCATCCTATTTTAAATTGCAAAAATCTCTTTTAAATTTTTTTTTTAAAAACTTAGGTTAAGAATAAATCTCGGAAGACCACTGTGAGGTTACTTGCCGGAAAGTGGTTACATCAAACAAATTCTATTTAAAATAAGCAGTTTTACCCCTTGGCAAACATCCTGCCCGCGACTCCGGTCGTTTTTGCTCCTCTGTCTATGTGCTAGCTGCATAGCTCAGCGTGAAGTATTTATGTATTGTAAATATTGCTTATTATTGTTAAAACATTTATGTAATAAAGACTCGGGCACGTGCTCCCCCCCAGAGCCCTAGGCCTAGGATTAACCTATGTATATAGTTATTTAAAATATTTTTTTTATTGAGTATTCTACTAATAAAAATAAAATTTTATGAGTGATTAATACGGCCTGATCTCCATATAGAAGGTCTGCCGCTGGGCTTTGCCAGGATCTGGAGCGACAGCCCCTAACAACTATCGTCTCTGTGCTTCCACGCATGATTGGCTGCATACCTACTGAGTGTAATGCGTAGTAGTATCGCGTGCTCGCGCTATGCGTGACTGTGCAGCAGATGCTTTTAACAGAAACCGCGCATCTTCCATTTTGCAATTTTATTCTTTGTTTATCTCTTCTTAGACTGAAATGACTATCTGAAATTTGGTTTGTTAGTTTGATCTCCTATTATGCCGGGATCCACCGAGCTAATATTAGGGCGTAATAATGCAAAGAGACTACTACAAAATTAATGTTTTTTGTACCTTATTTGGGATTATTATATAGTAACCCTCCCAGAAAGATTTCATGAATCATAAAATATATTATCGAGTCCTTTGTAAATTGTCTTTAAGACAGAGTAGTAATGTTGAAAATGAATTTTGAAACCGGTTAAGTTCTACATAGAAAATGAATTTATTTTTGAAAACAGTGATACAATTTAGTAGCTGAAGTAAAATTATGGCAAAGGAAATTATCCGATAATGTTTTCAAAAATGCTATCGATGCATATGTTTCCTGCAACGAAAACAATTTTTCCAAATATAAAGAAACTTTTAAAATTTTTGCCACTCTTCCAGTTACAAGTTGCACAAATGAAAGATCCTTCTCTACCCTCCGCAGACTGTTAACTTATTTAAGAAGTACGACAGGTTCTAATCGTCTTAACGGCTTAGCACTATTAAATATCCATCCTGATATTATAATTTCTTCCGAGGAGGTATTAAATGAAATGGCTAAAGTTAAAAGACGGCTAAATATAAATATTTAAATTTTATTTATTCTAATTTAGTTTGTCCTACAAATAACATGTAATACTCTGTTTACTGTTTTTTTGTCAGTTTTTTTTGTAATAAAATACATTTACAGAAGCAGTGCTTTGATTTTTACATAAATCGTTGAATTATATAATTGATTATTTAGTTGGATTTGCAATGACCTATTACAGATTTTTGTAAATAATTTTAACAAATATTTTTTTCGTGTTCTACATCCTTCGTTATTTTTTTTTGCAAAACTACTACTTATTAAAAAATAAGCCAACGTTACTCTTCCTTGGTCGCTCATAAGTAAAAGATAAAAGTTGGCAGAAATAATTCATGACGGCAAAAATTATTGTATTATTGACAAAGTGCCGCGTTTACATATTTGCTGCCCGTAGGCTATTAATTTTAGCCGCCCCTAATTTTTTTCTCCTTTCTTATTGAAAAATTTTGAAGAGCAAATAAAAAAACGTACTCACTTTTATTTCTACGTACAATATGGAAATCGACATCGACTAAACGGTGCATGAAGTACAAAATCACGCCGCCCCCCTAAAAAACGCCGCCTTAGGCTTTAGCCTACTCAGCCTGCTGGTAAATGGCGGCACTGATGATTGAAGTATTTTAACTTCAAATATATGTTTATTTGTTCCTATTTTTAATTAGTTAAAGGTCCTTTAAAAGAGGTATCTGTATTACTATGGGTTTGTTCTTTATAATCAGTTATTACAGCCTGGCTAAATACAAAAACGTTAATTTATAAAGACTATAAAAGATTAAATATTAGTAATCACGTACCTAATAAACAACAAGTAAGGAAGGCGCTGTACCAAACGCTTTACGTCATACCCAAATTGTACACTGAAACTGGGAGTAGTGTTCTCGAACGCACCCCAAATCACTAGTGAACAAGCGCCTATAGAACTTTCTATTTTTAACAATGCTTTTATTAGCTTGGCCGTATCTATCTATCTATCTATCTCTATGTACCCGTGGAATCTTTGAGCCTAATTTTCTTACCAACTTCCAGCTATTCGATTTCTTTGAAACTTTGCACACGTATCAAGGACCTTATGACAATGCACATCTACAACAGGATCCTGGTTATCCTGATTAGGATCGCCAGGATAAATAAATTCCTTTATAGATTTTCTGTAGGAGAGTAACCGAGAGAAGAGCCAGTGCGCTGGGATCTGCGCATGCATGCAGTTTCGACGTACTCTCAGCATAAGGCTTACAGAAACTTGTTCGAGTAGTTGCGTTCTGAAACCCCATGCAACAGTGAAGCTTTAAATGAAATGATTAGGATTACGAAATAGTTCGTGAAACATTTCAATATCACATGACCGCAGAAAAATAATTGATATATCGAACTAAAAATGAAAATAAATAATAGTTTAAAAAAACCAAAAACACGCTTTATATGCAACCGAACTAAAAATTAGAAAATAATTTTTTCATTACAAAGAGCTTTGTCACTTCAGAATAAAAGCGTAAGTGCTATATTGCTTTGTATTTCAAAAAAAAATTATTAAATACTTCAAAATTTGTTTGAAATAAGAATTATACATTCGGCAGAACGTTGGGGAAAAATGAAAAATAACTTTTATTGTAAGTATTTCTATGTGCAATTTTGTATACAAAATTTATTATTAATACGTTTTTAGTTTAGTATCTTATTGTTCCGTTGTCCAATCACAGCAAATTAATTTTAGTATTTTATTATTATTGAGTACTTGACACTTTCAATATATATTGAAAAAGTTTTAAGTCAACAGATTACAAGCTATCTTTCTTGGAATTGTATTTCATAAACAATGACGAGATAGTATTTACCTCAATCGTAATTGGCCCTCTTCGGTGCTGGGGTTTTTTTCTTTTTTTTAATTGCCTACCTTTAATCGTAAAGCCTCGTCCAGACTTGCAACAATTCGCCAACATCCGTCTAAACTAACCAACCTGTTTGTGTGCTTATTTGACGTCAAAAACCAACTAGCTCTTGAATCTGAATTGCAAGTCCCAAGTCGGACGCGCGGCTTAATATAAAGAGACAAACGAAACACCTTCTCTATCAAAAATTTCTACTTTTTTAAGTCGAAAAACGTGGCTCTGATGAACGTTGAAATTAAAAATAAATTCTAGCGCATGCGCATATTGGCGATTTTTTTTGCATTTGGCCGCCGCATACTTAATATTTCAAACTCTGCCCGGCACGTTACTTTTAATGAGTGAACGCAGAGAAAAGTAAAATAGTGTGGTTTGTGAAATAATTATGAAGTATTTAGGTTGTTGTTGTTGTTCATTGGTAAGTTTTTGGCTTTATATACTTACACATATTTTTATTAACACGCTTTTATTAGCTTGGAGTTGTAGCTTATCTATCTATCTATCTATGTAGCGGAATCATTTGGGCCTAATTTTACCAACTTCCAAAGCGATATCCAGTTTCTTTGAAACTTTGCACACGTATCAGCTGACCGATGACAATGAACCACAACAATTTAAAAACAGTATCCCGTTATCCTGCTTAGGGACCGCCAGGAGTTCATCAGTTCCTTTACCACAGATCCTCAATGATGCCCTTGACGTAAAAGTGGCGAGGATTTTTTTTGGTGAATAAACTGGAGTGCATTTATTTCCAAAAACCTAATTGATATATCGAAACCAAAAAATGAAAAATAAATAATAATAGTTTAAAAAAACTAAAAAACACGCTCTTATATGCAACCGAACAGCAAAAATTGAGAGAAAATAATTTTTTAGCCTGAGGAAGAGTTTGTCGCTTCCAGAATAAAAGCGTGGGGTGCGCTGATAGATGATTGATCGTTATAATTCTATTCTATTTGCAAATATCTATGAGGGAAAAGTTGTGAAAAAAATAGTAAAAATGCACCCCACGCTTTTATTCTGAAGTAGACAAACTCACTGTCATTGAAGACATTACTTTCTAATTCTAGTTCGGTTGCATATAAAAGCGTGTTTTTTTGGTTTTTTTTTTTTTAACTATTATTTATTTAGTATATCGCATTACATACTTATTCTGTATAATTTTGCCCGATTCTAATCAAATTTCTTTGAACATATATGTACTTATATTTTAATACTACTTTTGTGATTTTTGTTTTATTTTACTAGTAAAAACTATTTTTAAAAATAGTAATATAAAATTATAACAAAATGTAATGCAAGTAATTAATAATATTGTATTTGGTGAAACTATGAATGGATATCCCTTGATGTAATTGTTTACAAACTGTACTAATCCCCAATTTTAATAAAATTTGATATACGGGGGTTTTTGGGGTGCTGATCACGAATCTGAAATTTTTAGTCGGACTCGTTTCGCTTTCGAGATATCCATCATCAAACTTGAAAAGCAAGTTTACCTTAGTTTTACTTTATCCCCCTTCTTTTTGCAAACAATTCTTAATTTAATGCTAAATTGGTTCTACATATTAGATTTACACCTTTTAAACACCCATTTTTCCTTCATTTATTTTAACGATTTTTTCCATAAAAATCACAGCCCGACGATTATTAAAAAACAGAACATGTAAATTGGTACAACAGAAGTCTCTACTGAAGTGTCTGAAAATTATGGCTTTGCGTTTTAAATATATATATTATGATTATATCTTGCATTTTTTTTTGTCACAAAATTAATCTTGATTTGGAGGACTTCAGTTTTTAGTTTCTTGGTAGGATTGCCTAGTGTCTCCTTCACATGTCTTTGGCTAGGTGATGTATGCCCACGAGCGAAATGTTGTTGTTAAGACCATCTGCTTATCATTGTTTTCATCAACTTTTTGATAGTCCGAGAACTGGCACTGGACCGCTGAACCTTCTAGATGACCCAGCTCTTGCTATTTCATTCGCTTTTTCATTGCCTTTTAATCCCGAGTGTCCAGGAACCCACAGAAGTTCTATCCTGTTGTTCCTGGCGGCAAGCTCTTTGATATTGTCCAGAGTGATTTTGGTTGTTACACGATGGGCATCCAATGCTTTTAGAGCAGCCTTGCTGTCTGAGAGAATGTGAATGGTGTGATTGTGATACCTCTCTTCTCATATTCTCTTGAACACATGCTAAAATAGAATATACTTCTGCCTGGTATACAGTGGCTTGCATCCCTAATGGGAGGCTAAAAGTCGCTTTGGGCCTTGCCTCAAATACACCAGCACCCACTCCATCATCCGTCTTTGAGCCATCGGTATACCAAACCAAGCCTCTGTCAAGTGATGGAGGTATTCATTTGTCCGTTGGTCAGGATTGCAGCTAATATATGGTTTTTCAAATTTGTAGACCTCAGTCATGGGGTCTGATCTTACGTTCAAGGGCTGTAGGTCGATAATTTCAGTTACCCCAAGGTGACCGTGTCTTCCGGGATGTTGTTTACATGTCCCAGTGTTTATCATTCTATAGGCGCTATTTATGGCCTCCGTATTGATAAAGATGTCCAAAGGCGTTATGCCCAGGATTATTTTCATAACCAAAGGAAGGTGTACTTCTTAGGGCACCGGTAATGCAGGAAGTGTGCACGGACAAGCCAGTTTTTGCAAACAATTAAGTCTCGTCATTGTCAATATTTGCTGTGCTTTTGTCCACCATACGACTGCGCAGTAGGTGACTATTGGCCTTATGACTGTGATATACAACCAAAGTATCATCCTTGGTTTAAGTCCCCAGGTTTTTCCAATCATGCTCCTGCATCTCATGAGACACATTTTGGCTTCGTTTAGATTCTTTGTTGTCTGTTGATTTCACGTTAATTTAGTGTTCAGGACTAGACCTAGGTATATCACCTCCTTAACGTTTTCTGTTCACCGACGATTTTTAGGTTAGGTTAATTCCCTTTACTCCTTTGCTTTGTGAATTGTAGGATAACGGATTTCTTAGCTTTGACTTTAAGGTCACTGGCACCAACGCTGTACGATGTCCAAAACTCCTTGCTAGAGCTCTGCTATAGTATTAGGATGTTGGCCTTGTATGACAATTATCACGTCGTCAGCATACCCCTGGGCGTAAACTCCCGCTTTGTTGAGACAACACAGCAACTCATCCACCACAAGGTTCCTTAAAAGAGACCCTCCGCCCTGAGGAAATCCCATTACCATATCCCCTTTCAAAGTATGGCCATGTAGACTGGCTTTGATCTACCGACTTTGCAGCATTATGGTGAATCCACCTACACGTGGTGTCGTCTATTCCATGTTTGCGAGCAGCTTTTAGCAGGGAGCAAAAGAAAGTGTTGTCAAAAGCCCCCTGAATATCAATAAAAGCTCCTAGTGCTATTTCTTTATGGTTGTATAGGCGTTTCCACCCCACTTCAAGGTTATGTAGGGCTGTGCCACAAGATTTTCCTGCTTAATATACATGTTGAGATTCATAGGGGGTTTACTTAAAGTGCTCCATCCCTGATATGCTATCTACAAGTTTTTTAGCGTTTTCAGCTTAAAAGATGACAAGCAAATAGTTCTATATGCCTTGGCCGCCACAGTGTAGCTTTCCCTTCCGGGTTTTGACTTCAAGGTTGCTAGTGCAACCCTCCATGCCTCCGGGATGTACCATGTTGCAATGCATATTCTGAAAATTCTGCACAGGTGCGGCAACAATACTTCTAATCCCCGCTGCATCAAAGCAGGGTAGATATTGTCTGGACCTGGCGCTTTGTATGGATCAAACGTTGTGATAGCCCATTGGATCTTTTCATCGCTGACTATTTGGTTGTCAACATCCCAATCAGCTCTTTTGGTTCTGTGCTCTAGGACCAGTGGTGCCTGTTGTTCTTCCGCTAGTCTGAAATTGGAACCCGGAAAGTGTCACTGAAGGAGAACTTCTAAAGTTTTCCTTCCTGTCTTGGTTTACTCACCCTTCAGCGTTAATATTGTTTCAACAGGGTTTTTTTCGTCTTTTGAGAGAATCCGGTTTATGCATGCCGGTTGGGTGGTGTATTCGACCTCCCCGCAGAACCGCTTTTACACTCTTTTTGGCTTTCCTTAGCGCTTTGTTATATTCTGTGAGTACCCGGGAGTAATTACACCAGTTACTTGTGGTTTTTGCCCTGGTAAATGATTTCCTGGCGTTTGCTCTTTACCTAGAAATTAATTGTTCCAATAGGTCTATTTGAATTTATTTGCTTTAAAGGGTAGTTTTCTTTAAATACAGTTGTTGTAGCCTGGTTGATCTCCGTAAGAAAGCCAGTCTGTGTTGCGCAGATTTCGGTAGGTGGTTACAAACCTTACCGAGTTTGCGATTTCGAACTGTATGCATCTGTGCTCGGAAGCAGATGGCTCAAGACTGAGGAGATGGCTAATTCTCTTACGTTCTCTTTTTCTTACTTCCTCAGTTTGGCGGTCGCTAGGTCCCTGAAACATAAGTTTAACAGGGGCATACATTCCACGTCGTTACTAACGTAGATGCATGCCCTTGGATTAACAGTTAATTTGTCATTAACTTACCTCCTGTTTGTTCAAGCCCTTTCACATGGCCCTACACTTTTCAGGGTTTTTGGAACAGAGCCACTGCTTTGGCCTCGGTAAAAAGTCTGCGGCAAAGTGCCGCAGACCCTGCCCTAGTGTGTTGTAGGTTTACTTGCAAAAACTTTAGGTTAGATCTGGTTAGTTAGTTTAGTTTGAGCCATTAGTGTCCCCTTTACCTAATGCAAGTATCCTAAAGTTTGCCTTGCACAGTCCCAGACATGCTTTCATGACGGTCGTTTTCAGCACCTTTGGTTTCCTTCCCTCGGTACAATGGGATTACCGCACCCTTTTTCCAGGAAGCTATTGTTGAAAGCTGGCCCAGTGCCTTCCGGTCCGGGTTTGATTGCCCTCAACAAGAATAATAATAATAAGTTCAACGGCTATAGTCATGTATAAAAAAATGCATATTTATACACAACTATAACTTACGAGTTGAACAAAAAGATCAAAAAACTTCCAATTTATTTAAAAAGAAAATTCCCTTTCACAAGAGCATTGCACCTCATTTACCTTATTTACCATCGTATTTCCATTAGGTTTCAAATTTGAAAATAATATATATTACTGGTAAAAAAAAATGCGGCCTACTGTGATGGCTTAAAGGCTCTTGAGCTCCAAAGCAGTAAAATAAAGTATTAAGCTACATAGAGACTATGTAAAAAATCCTCATGGCACTGAAATATTAATGATGGGGAAATGCTAAATCGCAAAACCTATGGCAAAACGTGGGGATTAAGACCACAATTGGTTCAATTGTATACAATACTGTTGTTAAACCAGCCATACCATATGCATCTACTGTCTTGTGAACTAGGACCAGACAGCATATGGCTATGCTTTGGCTGGGTGCAAAGACAAGGGAAGGAAAGAATAGGAGTGTACAGACTGAAAAGTAACCTGAGCAACACAAAAGTACGATCAGGACACATGGAAATAAAAATATAACATAAGTCCCATAATGAATATGAGGACAGACTATATAACTACACAAATCGTACCAAGTAGTCTCTTTCAGATGACTACTACTATAAGAAAGAACTGGGCAAACAAAAATTTTAGATCCTCCCTCCAAGGTTAAACCTGGTATACGGACACGGACGAGTCCAAAACCGAGGAAGGGTCAGGAGCAGGTGTCAACAGTGAGATTGAAAATATTCGTTTACCTTCCCACTGGAAAACCAAGCCTCTGTATCGCAAAGCAGCAATTTTTGCGATTCTACAAGTCCTAGGATTAACACACATTGTACAATCAACATTTTTGGACAGTTAAACAATCCTTGGTGCATTAAACAGTTCCTAGGTATCATCTTGGCTGGTGCTAGAATGCCTCGTGGAACTTAAGGCACCAACAGGAATCAACAACACGAGGTTAATGTGGTGACAAAGCATTGCGGAATCCGAGGCAATGAAAACTCAGACGAACTGGCAAAAAGGGGGTCACCCACGACATATTTGGGCCAGAACCAGTCCTTGGAATGCCAAAGAGTACCTTCCGTGTGTCTGCGGTACAAAACTGGGAAATTACCAGCAAAGACTGCACTGGGAGAGCCTTCCTTAACACTGGATCACCAAAGACCGGCTATCTTCAGGGATTTTAGAATGCCACCAGAAACATACAGTACGCACCCAGCAGACCTATACTGCCTTCTTTAAGGAACTAAGGTTCTGGAATGGGTACAAATAAACGGAAGTATGGTACAATAGGCCATTAGGTTACAACACCACCGGATATGAAATCGGGTCCTTAAGAGAAAAAAAAAGTAAAAAATATTAAAATAGTTTTTAACGCATATTTTCCTTTTTCCTTATTTAGGTTGAAAACTTTTTTTCCATTCTCGTAAGATATCCATTTTTTAAAAGCTTGAAATGGCAAAACATTCAGTCGATTACGATTACGAATATACAGAAAAAAATATAAAATTTTATCTCGCATAATGACACATTGCACGAGTCACTCGTGTTTATTTGCATCGCACAACCGCGAATCAATGCATGTACCGGCCTGCACGCACACAGGCTGTTATTAGTGTTACTATCGGCTCCGACATTACGTTATTATGATAATCGCCGGCCAAATTGCCGATATTACTGCCCTGGGCTGGTGTTGTACCTGGGTCTGATCATGGGTAATTATTTGTCCCTGTTTCAGTTATAATTATGCAAGAGCGCATTCGACAGCGACAACGGAAAAGATTGTTTTTATGTCGTGTTTTGTTTAAATTATTTTTTCATAACAGATTATTCGGATTTGATACGTATATTCTAAATTAAAAGTAAATTATTTTTTAATTCTTCACGCATTCACCCTCTTGGTGTTCACTTTATATATTTTAAGGACGTATTTTTAAGGTCAAAATAAGATTTTTGCTTATACACATCTGCCCTAAAATGCATCTTCCTCTGAGCTACAGCCATTGTAAGTTACGTAAAAAAGATTATTTTGAACAACGGCTGCATTTTCGCATCAAATATTACGATCAAACCAGCAAGTCGACCACAGAAAAATATAAGCATTTGGTCCCTTGCATTTTGTGATCTAACAAACGGTTTTTAAGAAAATAGTCTTTGAATAATTAAAAATCAAAGAAAAACATAAGGTAGTAGGCTGTGATTGCTTGTTTTATAGTCCAAGAACCCGTGAGCGGCGTACCATCATCATTTTGTAAAGATGAAAGTCTGTCAGCGCATACTCCGAACATAGGTAAAGTGCTGGGAGACTATGAAATTTGATTCATAGTGGCTTTTGCAGGTCCAAGTACCAAAGGTTTATGAATTGAAAATTGACTTTACTCATTTTGTAAAAGCTGAATTTTATATACGTTACTTGGGAAACTTTAGAAGATACACTAGCGAAAAAAATTAAAGGAGACAAAAAACTCCACATTTTTTGACGTTTTTGAAGTGGCTATATTTCGCTTTTAAATTATCGTACTGAAATTTAAAAAATAATAATTTTAAAGCTTGAAGTTTCTAGTTTTAAGATCCTACAGTGTGAAAAAAAAATTCAAGCATTCGATACGACCACTTTTTGCTGAGATATTGAACTTGAACAAAACAGGACTCTTTTTGTCTTTAACCATCAATATCTGAGCAACCGCTGATGGCATAAAAAAATAAGAAGGGTTTTAAAATCTTAAGTAAATACTTTACAATAATCGGCTATGATTAAAAAAAAAAGTTTTTTTTTTTTTTTTTAAGTTAATTACAAAAATAAATAAAAAGCTTTTGGTATAATCAGGCGCTAAATTAAAAATATTGAGAAAACCAGTAATCGTACCCATAAGTATGCGTTTTACAGTTCAATATGCCTACAAAACTCCACAAAGTTTCGATTCAATCCATCAAGCCGTTTTTTGTTTCATCCGATCAAATTTTTAAGAAAGAATTAAAGGATCACAATTTTGATTTTAAATGATCATAATGTTTAACCCAATGCAACAAAAAATTTGAAAGTTTTTATGCATTTTATTTAATAAGTCTTTTAATTTATGGGAAAAAAACCAAAAAAAATCAAAAATTAAAAAAAAATGAAGCCATTAAAACATTTTTAACACGCTTTTATTAACTTGGGTTGTCACTATCTATGTAACGGAATCTTTGAGCCTAATTTTTACCAACTTCCAGCTATTCGATTTCTTTGAAACTTTGCACACGTATTAAGGACCCATGACAATGCAATAATCTGCAAACAGTATCCCGTTATCCTGGTTTGGATCGCCAGGAAAAAAAATCCATTATATTATAAAAACAACACCTGTGTTGCCATCTTTTGGCAACATCCCAAACTTTTCTCAGGTTTAGCTACTCTTGACAAAAATGGCGAAGGAATTTTTAGTGAATAAACTGGAGCATTTTTACACAGATACATACATAAATGCATATCGAACTAAAAAATGAAAAATAAATAATAGTTTAAAAAACTAAAAACACGCTTTTATATGCAACCGAACTAAAAATTAGAAAATAATTTTTCATTTAAAAAATATTGTCACCTCATAGTAAAAAGCGTGGGGTGCATTTTACAATTTTTTCATAACTTTTCCCTCATAGATATTGGCAAATATAATAATTATAACATTTAATATATTAATCACCCCACGCTTTTTACTATGAAGTGACAATATTTTACCAAACGCCACAAAAAGCCCATTTTTAATTGATTTTGAAATTAACGTAAAAAATAAAAAAATCACAAACCATAGCCAATTCTTGTAGAGTATTTATTTAAAATTTTAAAAACCTTCTTTATTTTTTTGTAATATTAGCGGTTGCTGAGATATTGATGGTTAAACACAAAAAGGTCCGTTTTTGTTCAAAGTTTAATATCTCAGCAAAAAGTGGTCGTATCGAACTTTTGAAAAAGAAAATTAAAGCCAAGTGAACACGTTATCGATCCATATAGTGGTCAAGTTGGAAAAAGTTTTCCAAGTTTTTAGACCAACGGAAAAATTTAAAAGAAAAATATTTTCGGTATATTAGGATTGCGCGATAGACGTTGCTAGAATTTTTTTTTCACTGTATGATCTTAAAACTAGAAACTTTATAGGCTTTAAAATGCTTTTTAAAAATTTCAGTACGACAATTTTTAAGCTAATTTAGCCACTCAAAAAATTTGGAGTTGTTTTATATCCTTTAATTTTTTCCGCTAGTGTATTTTCTCAGTCGGCAGACCGTTTTGACAGTTTCAACACCTGGGCAGACAAACATTTTTGTGCGGCCCCATAATCCGATAAAGTTTAATATTTCTGTTATTTAATAGATTTTAAAAAATGTCGTATACTCGGTCTTATATGTATAAGATTTTTGGGGTTTCCAAATAGGCATGTCCTAAAAATATTTCGATGTTTACAGAGTGTCATAAAAAAAGTTACTGCTGTGAGGTTAGTTAAAAAAATATTGTTTTTTTGCAACGCTCTGCATATATCAAAATATTTTTAGGAGATACCTACTCAGAAACCCTACAACTCATATATAAGACTTTTTCTTATATCTTGTTAAATAACAGAATTATTGAACTTCATCGAACCAATGGGCCTCACAAAAATGTTTGTCTGGCAAGATCAACTGTCAAACAGTCTGCTAACTGAGAAAATATGTTTTAATAGGTACCCAAGTAGCATAGGTACCTATAGGTATTATATAAAATTGATCTTTTACAAAATGACGAAAGTTATGTTTTCATTAATTAATCTGGTACCTGCCAAAGCCACTATCAGTCAAACTTCATAGTCTCCCAGCGCTTCTACCTATGTTGGGAGCATGCGCTAACAAATTGTCAGCTTTTACAAAATGACGACGGTCTGCCGCTCACGGGTTCTCACTTTATTAGCGATGTTCATTTACGTTGTCAAATAATTTTGTACTAAGTAAAGACAGTGTTTATCACTTTTAATATTTTTTTTTTGTTGGAAGGTGGGCTGCAACTTATATACGAAGCTTGAAAAGGTTGCATTTTAGGATATATGTTTATAAAAAAACAGCGCTTATTTGACCCTAAAAATGCACCCTAAACCTGGGCAAATGTAAATTGGTTCCCAAATAAAAAATATTGGGAAAATTGGTCCTTCTAGATAGGTACGAATATCAAATAGGTAAATAAAACAGGATTGTGTTTATAAATTTGTTTATTAAACTAACCAAAACTGTTTTCCTCGTTCACTTACAATGACTTGGGGTTTTTCTGGAGTCATGGCAAAAATGCAATACTGTTTATTTAAAAACGCAACACACGGTCACAACAAAAAGCAAATTTGCTAATAATGATAAAATAATTATTGCGTTCAGGTTGCAGTTTGAAATGAAAAAATATGACATTATCCACTTTTTTTGTACTTCCCCGAAAGAATGTTAAAAAGGGTGTTATACTCGGTCTTATGTAACTCTTCCTTGTACTTTTAAATTTGTGGCAAATTTTGTGGTGTTTTCTTGACATAATGGTGAAGGTATAGTTATTGTAAATGCGTTATGCATATGTCGCAGCCAGGTTATTTTATATTTAGGCAAATGGCTTCTGTCTAGGCAAATGCTTTATGCCTGGGCAAACAGTGTATTTTTATTTTCAAATGCTAATTACCTAGGTAAATGCTATTGGACTAGTCAATTAGCATTTGATTCTATTTGCCTAAGCAATTTTTAGACAAATGGAAATAGAAATATTTGCATAACCAGACGGTCATGCAGAACTGTCACATTGGGGCGGTTATGGTTAGGTCTGGTTAGTTTTTTTTTATTTCCTAATAAAGCGATATTAAAAAAGAAGATCCAAAACTAACCATGACCACACCAATGTGACAATTTTGCATGGCTGTCTATAGCGCTTCGAACCAATCAAATTACACGTGCTTTTGTTTTTACTGTAGTTTGCAAAACACACTGTACGCCTAATATGTTATCAAATATAGCACAGTCATTTACCTAACAAGAACCACGGCAAATGTCATTTACCTGGGCAAATGGCTTTTAAATAAAAATTATTTTTATGAAGTCATTTGGCCAGGCAGAGATTATTTACCTAGACAGAAGCTATAAGCATAAAATAACCATTTGCCTGCGACACATAAAATTTGAAGCTATTTATCGCAATATAATTTTAAAGTTAACCATGAATGCGGCAACACACAATATTTGTTTGCATTTAGTCAAATATTACGTGCTTTGCTCTAAATAGGTGCGGTACCCTAAAAAACGGCCTTTTCTGTGTTTATGACTTTAGCCTCCCCTGTTCTCCAATGCACGAGCCGCCACTGGTACGGTTGACTTCATACATTTTAAGCCAAAGTTATGACCAAGTCTTATCATTAAAACCAATTATTACCGATGCCATACCGTAAAATGATTAGTAGTACGCAGTAATGTGAGTCGGTTATATGACCGCGTCATTTGTCATGACCGTCACATAAGATTGAAAACGTTCCTTACGTCATTTAACCACAACCTGACATTTTAACTTTGCTGTAAATGGTATGTGTAAAAACTACAAATAATTTTTGGCCAAGTCAATATTTAAGAATAAAGGTAAGTCTTTTATTATAAGTGAAATGTATAGATAGAGTCCCTAGAGAACTTTTGACCCAGCTTTCAGGCTCACCGCTTTTTAGAAACGAAGAAAATGGTGCTAAATACCAAAGCAGTTCGAGAATGACGCGACATGTGCCTCTTGACATTTAACGGCTAATATTCTGGATCCCCGATACAAGTGCAAAAGTCTTACCGGCACAGGATGGAACGAGAGTCTCCAGTATATTGTTACAGACTTTCAAAAATGTGTTTACTTTAGAGAATTTTAGAGAGTTAGGATCATTTAATTTAGTTTGTTAATTTATTTAAACAATTTACCCTAATTTTTCTTTCATTACTTTCGAAGGTTTCCGAAAACGCTCGAATTGTCCATTGAGAACTTTTATTCCATCCTGTACTATGGAATTTTCGCGATATTTCTCCAAAATTCTAGACCATTCTTCACTCTTCCACATAAACTATAAAAGGGCGACAGAAATCATTTGAAGGATTAGTATAGATTCGACTTTTGTGCTGTAAACTTCGAGACATTGACAACTGAAAATTTTGTTGTTGTAACCATAGTTTCATTGTTAAATAAATTCGGATTCGGAACAATATTTATTAACTATCTTTACATTTTATTTCACAAATAAAAGTTGATCAGATTTTTAAAAGTATCGCAGCGTATAGAGTTGGAAACGGTTTTTGCTCTCTGAAATCTTGAGAAAATCAATGGAACACTCTATGTTTTCACCTCTTAATATTTAGGGAAGGCATTTGTACAAATTTGCTTTGCCCCTAACTATGTAGTAACGTCTAAATTCGATGAAACAGTAGATAAAAGAAAAACAAAAATACTAGAGAGCGACAAGACATTTCAAAATGCAGAATAGTGTTATTTAAGCAACCCAACGCATTTGAAACAGTATAATATTATTAAACATGCTGCAAGGGAAGCTCGATCTCGACAACTTAAAAAAGCAAATCCCTTCAAGGCGTATCTATTGCAATCTCAAATTCTGCCGCTTCGAGCTATTACCGCAACCTGCGGAAAACGTCCAAAAGTATACCTTATCGCGGTGATTACCCAACGCGCCGTACACCTAGCCATTACATATCGGAATACCAGCACGTCTTCCCCGTGATCACCGTGATGATGATGTCCGTAGAAAGCCGCGCGAACCCTAATGACATGGCACGGCTACCGACGCGCTGGACTGCTCGGAGATGTGCCCCAGGTACAGCAAGAGTCTACGCCTAGTAGCAGACGATTTACGACGGACATTGTCTTGGAAACGTGTCCTTTAGTTATAGAAGGATGGATGATGGAAATTTCACGGGTATTTTAAAATGGATAAAGATTGGCGTTATGCGGCTTTGTCTACCGATATACAGAGTGTACACTATTATTGGTATACAGAACAAAGAAACAACAGATTTCTAATGCCAAAATTTAAGATTTAATCTGACACACTGTATTAGAAGTTGATATTAAACACGATAAAGGGATGTCAAAGAAAAAAATATTTATAAATTATTTTAATAACACGTTTTGAATGTTGTAATAAAATAAAATATCTAAGAATTTGCTTTAACATGAACTATTTAAGTCCGATATTTACTTTTATGTGTAAACTATATGTATACCTACACTACTTTGAATTATTCTAAAGCGTCGCATGTTTTTGTGCTTCCTTGTACGTACCTACTAGATATATCAGTAAACTCCCCTATTAGACAGCAAGCCAGATGCAAACTTTTGTCAGTTATTTCTCTCAGTCGTTATTGTTTCGTAAAATCCTTTAAAAGGGTTGTACAGGAATTGTTGTGACCGTCAGCTGCGTCTCCGATGGTGGAATTGTACAGGGTGCTCCAGAAAAAAAGATCAATATTAAACTTGTGTTTTTAGCTGAAACACCTTCTATATTAGATCATTTTTAGATTGTAGGAGTAAAAATATTATAAGTTTTATTAGCGATTCCTATACCAAAACTAAAGGTTTTAAAATATTTGAGATTTTTTAAAAAATCATGACAATTTGTTTTTTTAATATAACCTACCTTACTTACGCTTGACTTTTTATATTATGTTAGATTGCTAGAAAATTAATTGTACATTAATTTCTGGACACCCTATATTATTATTAGCAAAAATTTAAATATAGGTGATGGTACATTTAATATTGTAGCAATCTAACATAATATACAAAGTCAAGCGTCCCGCAAATTGAACCCAGCTCACGCACAGCACACGCGCAGCCCACGCGTGCATAACTTTGTAAAACATGTTTTAAAATGAAGTGGCGTATATTGACCCAACCCAGAGCTAGCCCATTCTGCTGCCAGCCACGCGTGGATAGGGTTTGTGTTCGCCGCACAGATTTCGTGGGTCTTATGCAGCATGGGTTTGTTTTAAAGATCTGAAATATGGTTGATCCCGAATTGGGTCCAATATGCGGTAAACTGATCAAAAACGTGGACGTGGGAAGGATGGGTTGAGCGTTGGCTACGCATGTGCAGTGCGTGGGCTGGGCGTGGGCTGGGTTCAATTTGCGGCGGGCTTAAGTAAGGTTAGATATCGAGGGTTTGCTGCCAGAAGGGCGCATCCACATAATTTGTAATTTTCTTTTATTCGCAAAATTTGACGCTTATGGCGATTTGTTTGACATGCCAGAATGCCGTATTCCCTGCCTCAATAGAATAGCCAATTATTGCACTCTTTTTGTGGCATATCAACATTTATTACAATTTTGAACATGCCAGAAGGTCTTATGTTCCTACATAAAAAGAAAATCACAAATTATGTGGATACGCCCTTCTGGCAGGAAACCCTCGATATATATTAAATTTTGTTTTTGTCAAGAATTTATTAAAAATTCTAAATATCTTAAACTCCTTACATTTTATTTCTGCAATCCAAAACTGAACTAACATACAGGGTGTTCCATTTAAAAATCACAAGTTTAATATGAATCTTTTCTGTGGAGCACCCTGTATAATTCCACCATTAGCGTCGCAGCTGACGCTCACAACCATTTATGTACAATCCCTCAGCATTTTATGAGTTATGGACTGAGAGGAAATTGGTCACGAAGATCTGTCGCTGGCTCACGGGCCATATTCTCGTTCTACACAAAAAGGGTATAATTTGTAAAAATCGCTCTGAACAACCGTTTTCGACATATTTGCATTTTAGGTTGTTTAGTGCAAAATTCGCCTAAGAAGTTTACGTAGAAAATAAATGGTACCCCGCCAATATAGAGCACCTTTAATGATCTTCTCCCATATACTTTTTGGATACACTAAACAATTTAAAACGCAAATATCTCGAAAACGATTTTTACAAAGTATACCACTTTTTTATATAGAAAGAATAGAGGAAGTTTACTGATATACCTAGATGGTAGTACGCACAAGGAAGCACAAAAACTTGCGAATTAGAACAACTTAAATGCAAATATTGCGAATAACTGTTGCTCTGTGTGATTCTTACAAAGACATTTTTCGTGTAAAAGCATACAAAGTTTGCTGGTTTACTTAGAAGGCTAGTCCAAAAACGTTGCAAAGTTTTAGAAAAATTTAAAGTAGGTAGTGCGTTTTGGTTAACACATAAAAATTAGTATCGGATCTGAATAGTTTATGTTAAAAACCCTTAGATATCGAGTTTTATCACCATTTTTTAAAACGTATCAAAAATTATCGAAATAAAATTTACTTTGGCATCCGGTATTTTATTTATTTTAAAATTTTTAATATTAGAATGTTTGGTTAAATCTTAATATACCGGTTAAGCTAAATAACTTAACACAGTGTAACGTGAATACCCGCATG
This sequence comes from Listronotus bonariensis, assembly GCA_014170235.1. NCBI lineage: Eukaryota > Metazoa > Arthropoda > Insecta > Coleoptera > Curculionidae > Listronotus > Listronotus bonariensis. Next base: position 23,863 of record JACEGR010001310.1, read on the forward strand.
TAAACAGTTCTGCTTAGATTAGTCACATACAGGAAGAAATAATCGTAGAACATTGGCAAAAACTCCTTTTAAGAAAATAGACTATAACAAACAGCTGAAAATTATTTTTATTTCCTTACAGTACCGTTAGGGGGCGTAGCTATAGTCATATATAAAAAACTACAAATTTTTATTATAATTTTAAAAAAATATTGGTTTTAACTACTTAAGAAGTTGCTGGTTTTGAATATATCGAAATAATCAATTATACAGGGTATTTCATTAAAGGTGGATAGGTAGCATATCTCAGAAAGTAATAGTCGTAAGACCTTATAAAAAAAAATCCTCTTAATGGTAATTATTATAAAAACAGAAATGGCAAATATAATAAACGCATTAATACTATTTAGAAGATCAACAAAGGTCTTTACAAACGTTTAAAAAATTAAATGTAATACCATTTTCGGCCTTCTTTACACTTTGTTTTAAATTTTGATTTTGAGACTTAACTTTAAGGCGTGGTATAAGACTAACAATCCAAAAAAGTAATAGAATTTTAACAATATTGACATTATCAAATGGATTTGCAAAATCTGGGTAATTTCGAATAGGTATCAATAAAAAAGTAAACGTTCTTGTTTGCCTTGCCTATAGATAGTGTTAATGTTGTTATTATTTTTGTTAATTCTGTAATTATAATAATAATCATAATTGTTATTTTAATAGCTACTTTTATTATTATTATTAATAAATTCTAAGTAAAATAAAGTTTAAAAATATGTTTGTTTTGTCATGGCACGCTTGATCACAAAAATTTACAATTCAATTATTGTTTCAACGAATTTAGTAAAAATGTTGTTTTTGCCATAACTTTTAAACGAGTGAAAATATTAATATACGGTTTTTGGATTCTTTGTTGAAAATTTATTTAGGTTCTTGTTTTTAATAAAATAATTGTAGAGTCTCATTTAAAATAAAAACTCTAAACTGGTTAAACAGCACCTTTGAGTAGGACCAACAAAAGACAATATGACTAAGTTTGATTTTTTCTTAATTAGCAATGGTTCGGCTTCGTCTAAAAACAAAACCAAATTTGTTAACTTCTGTTAAGTCAAACCAAAATTATGAGCCTTTAACCAGTAAAACTGTACCCTTCCCTTCGGCCCGTATTTTGCGCCCTATAAAAACACCAAAACCAAATTTCTAAAGGTCTGTTAAGTCAAACCAAAATTATGAGTATATTTACCAGTACAGACCTTATTTTACACCCTACAAGAAAAAGGAACAAACCAAAAATGCAAATTGTTGTAGCAATGCCGTGGCTATATTGTTTTTTGAACTTATACATGGTGATTTTCAAGAAAAATATATTTTTATACACGACTATAGCTGTTACGCCGTCTAGCGTACAGTTAGGAACTTCAAAATAATTTCCAGCGGTTTCTTATAGTCGATTTCATTAAGAGAATTTTTTTTTAATATCCTACGACTATTACTTTCTGAGATATGCCACCTATCCACCCTTAATGAAATACCCTGTGTAATTAATTGATTATTTCGAAATCAAATACAAGCAATTTCTTCAGTAGTTTTAAACCAAATTTTCTGTAAAAATTATATTAAAAATTTGTACATAACAAAATTTTTCACTTTTTACAATTTCTCTATAGCTGTTTTTACAGTTTGAAAGTTTTCTTGCATGCAATTTTTTCTTGCTGCAATTTTTCAATCTGCGCACGCACATTTTCTCTTTTAAAAATTGCTACAAAGTGCGCGTGTGCAGATCGAAAAATTGCAGCAAGAAAACTTTCATGCAAGAAATCTTACAGTCGGCAAGTTCTTTCTACAACTGCATGCATGCGCAGTACGCGAACAGCTGATTTTTGGCAGCGTATTCTGCAACTTTATTGCGACTTGCAACTTTACCAGTTGGACCGATTTTTCTTGCAGTTGCAACTGCAAGTCACGGAAAAATCTGGTTATTTTAGTGGTACCAACCCCACCCAAAGTTACTAGTTGAGTGACCACCACCTTCTTGCTTTTTTCTTGAATTTTCATCCCCCAGGAGGGTAACGGCAGCAATAATGAGGCAAATTGTAGCCGCGGTGGCTCATTTTCGTTCGTTTTCTTTTCATTTTTAACAGCTATTCTAAATACCGGTCAATAGCTAGGTTAGGTTCTAACTTTATTTTCACATTTTTACATGTTGGTACCTTGCCCTATTTTTGCAATATTAAAAAGCGAGTTGCCGACTGTAAAACGAATCTGCAATAAACTTGCAGCAAGTTTATTGTTGAAAGAAAGTTGCTGCAACAAAATTGCAGAAAGAACTTGCCGACTGTAAAACGGACTTAAACACAGCTTATGCTACTAAACTTGCAGCAATTTTTCTTTACATTATGTTTATTTATTTATTAAAGGGACTGGACCTTTCTAAGAGGAAGCATATTTTGACTCTTGATATGTAAGTCAGTAAAAACATGCCAGCCCCTCATACATCCAAAAACTAATAGAAGTTGGCCTGTATAGTTTAGTAATTTCTGATGTTAATATTTTTATCAAAGATGTATCCGCTTTTCGAAAATGGGTTTTAAAATGAAACAGAACTTTATAAATAAAAAATATGTTTATTTTAGAACACTAATCTCTAAACACATCATAGTAGGTTTAAAAGATTTTGCATCTTGATTTAAGGTTTAAGAAGAATAAAAATGTTTTGAATAAGAAAACTTCAATTAAAACCTAAAATTAAAATTCTAGCTATGTAATCGATCCCAAAAATTTCGGGCCTAACTAGCTAGCTTATATATGCATCCTGTGATTGTCACTCTGTGTCAAAAAGAATGATTTTCCAGTACTTTCACAGTGATTTGAAACAAACGGTTTAGCAAGTTTTTACAAGCTTTTATTTACCTTACAATGTATTTTGAAGAATATATCTTTAATCGATTGAGCTGAAATTTTGTACACACGTCTAGTTTGGATGACAATGCACGTTTTGCTATGTAATGTCATTCTAAATTCAACATGGCGGAACACCCAAGATGGCCGACCAGTAATTTTTAATGCGCCTCCACAATATGGGTATCAAATGAAAGGGCTTGCTGAGAGTAACTTAAAAAATAAAGTGACAAAATCCAATATTGCGGAGTTTTAAAACTGGCGGATTAGATATTTTTAATGCACTCCTACAATATGTGTATCAAATTAAAGGAGCTTGCTGAGAGTAACTCAATAGAAAATAGTGACGTCATTCAAAATCCAACATGGCGGAACACCCAAGATGTCGGACCAGTTATTTTTAATGCATCCCCACAATATGGGTATCAAATGAAAAAGCTTCCTGAGAGTAACTCAAAAAATAAAGTGACAATAATCCCATATTGCGGACGTTTTAAAAATAGCGGATTAGATATTTTAAATGCACTCCTACAATATGTATATCAAATTAAAAGAGCTTGCTGAGAGTAACTCAATAACATAGTGACGTCATTCTAAATCCAACATGGCGGCGGAACACCCAAGATGGCGAATAAGTTATTTTTAATGCACTTCAACAATATGGGCATCAAATTAAAGGGGTTGCTGAGAGTAACTCAATACCATAGTGACGTCATTCAAAATCCAACATGGCGGAACACCCAAGATTGCGGACTAATTATTTTTTATGCATTCCTTCAATATGGATATGAAATAAAAGATCTCGCTGAGAGTAACTCGAAAAATAAAGTGACGTCATTCTAAATGCATCATGGCCGAACACCTAAGATGGCGGACTAGTTATTTTAATGCACTCCTACAATATGAGTATCAGAGGAAAGGGCTTGCTGAGAGTAAGTAATAAAATAAAGTGACGTCACTCTAAACCAAATATGGCGGACCAAGTTTTATGCTTTTCTACAGTATGGGTATCAAAGAAAGGATTTAATGAGAATACGAATGTGAGCTAAATTTTGCTGCAGTCCGTCTGAATTTTTGGTGGACTGGGGTTTTTAAAGCCGGATACAAATGCCTAATCGTATTACAGCTAGACTGTAAGGAATTATCCGGCAAACAACCTTGTAACAATAATGCGTATAATTTTTTTAATACTTAAAATTACCATAGACCGAAAATTTCTGGGATCGCCTACGTTGGCATACTGACATCAAGAACAAGATAAACAAAAGGTGTTTAAAACACTAAAATTGCAATATACAGACTGTCCACAAATGGGGTTAACAAGAGGACAAATGGACCAAAAATTTAATTTTTCGTAAAAAGTCATTCTTTATCAAACTATTTGCTTGTAAAAAAATAGGATTCACGAAGAGAAAATGTTGATTTTATATACAGGGTTTGCAAAAACTTATAAAATATGATTTTTCTCCAAGAGTAAACTACCAATATGATTTTCATTTTTAGGCCAAATATTATTAGGAAAATTTATTTAGAATAATGTTTGTAATTGATAATCACAATAATACAAAATTCTATTGAACTCTATAATTTCTCGAAAAGGCCTTAATCACATTCGTTTACAGCTAACAAATTGTGTTGTATGGGAATTTGGAGAAAGGAGGTGTTTAAAAAGCTTATATTATGAAAGTTTTTTAAGTAATTTCACAAAAAAATTAAATACTTAACTTTTGATAACTCCAAAATCAGTTTTATAATTTTTTTTTGATACCCTGTAAAATTAATAAAGCCATTCAAGATGATATTCTAAATAATATTTCTAAATGATATTTTGCTTAAAAATGAAAAATAAAGGTAGACTATTGGAGAACAATCATGATTTTTAAATTTTTGCAAACCCTGTATACATAATCAAGATTTTCTCTTTCGTGAATCCTATTTTTTTAACAAGCAAAACTTTTTATGAAGAATGTCTTTTTTTTGAAAAATTAATTTTTTGGTCCATTTGTCCTCTTGTTAACCGCATACTGTAGTTTATCTGCACAAGAATTATGAATTAACAAACTTTTGTCGTCCATGCAAAAACCACTTAAAAAATTTATCTATATCTGCATGTACGAGGGCATTACTTATATTTTTAGCCTTGGCAACAGATGTGTTGCTCTCAGGTGCTATAAGCTATGAAAGTTAGATATTTTTGCCGATAACTCTCTTTGGAAAGTTTTGTTACTTGAGGGGCAGGCTTTCTTTATGCATTTTGTCTATTTTTTGTAATTCTAGTAAATAAAGGAAATTAACCGAAAAATTAATATTTTTATACTCAAAAAATAGATGAAAAATTATGCACATAGAATACCTGTATGAGAAAAATCTAGTATTGATTTCATCCTAAAATTTCTGAAAAAAACTGTTGGACAAACTGCATTTAGATTGTCTGTACAAAGCGGCATGACTGACTTTGTAGTAAGGATGTAAAAAAACTTAAGTAGTTATATATAGGACTTGTAATTTGTTTTGAAAATAAAGAATAATACCTAATAATTTATGTCAATATGTTACAGGCGACATCATTATAGCGTAAGATATCAGCTTTTTCGCTGTCGTCAGTTTCATCTTGGTTAACTTAGTAGATATTTGGCTCACCGCATTACAGAGAATTGGCATTTTAAGCTACGACAAACAATTGGCAATACGTCCACGCCGCAAGGACAAACTTCTGTCATTTTGTCTACCGCTAATGGACAAACGGCATATTTAATTGACATAGGACAGCATGTATTAAGAATGTGTTTTGTGACATTTTGATAATAAATCATTGTTCTTTTTACCTGTGAAACGCTGGTATTACGAATTTATTCGCGGTCGCTTGTGTCAAGCTAAAGGCGGAATCAGACGGTTTACTTGGGTGAATGTTCATTTGAATTAATATTAATTTATATTTTATTTCGCGTTCACAAAACACAAACAGTTAGTTAAAAATGAAGGTTCGTTCGTTATTTTCCTAAAGATGCCATCTAACAAAGTTGTGTGCTTTGGAATTCGTATGATATTTAATCATTTGATTAAGAAATTAACAAAAAATGAGCAAAACCTTCATCGCTGGTGGGAAAGGATCATGGATTTTAAGAAGAAAAATCCTGGGAGTTTCAAACATGTTACTAAGAGAACTAGCGAAAGAAGATCCTGAATCATATCGCAATCATCTTTAAATCTAACTATCTATTTTATGATTTCAAAGACACTAAGTAGTAGTTCTTAAAATGCTCCAAAAGGAGCAACGTGTTTTTATCGTTCAACTTAAAAACCATCTTGATATAGCTAAAGTGCACGTACTTAACCTTGCAAGAGGTGCGACGGAATGAGAGATCCCCAGTAAACATTCATTTCATGCAGGTCCGTATTATCCATTAGGCTGACTAGGCTACAGCCTAGGGCGCCATGAAAAAAATAGGCGCCAGACAGGGGAGTAATAGGCGCTAGACAGGGGTGATTTTAAAAAAGTTTAGGTTGAGTGGGGATTTTTGGTGACTAATTTCTCTGTGAATAAGGTGCTTTGGAATGAAATAGACAAATAGGAGTGAAAGGAGGAAATTATTTTTTGCTCCGCAAAAACAATTTGGGGGAAAAATAGGCGCTCCGGGAATTCTAGCCTAGGGCGCCTGAAACAGTTAATACGGCCCTGATTTCATGTCTAGACGTGTCATTTTCGTTCATTCCGATAGCGAGTGAATAATGCCGAATGCCGATATCCAGCACTGGTAAATCGGTTTACTCAAGGTTCACTAATAAATTTATTATTCATTTTTATTTCACTCTATGTTCACATGTTTCACTTCGAGTGAAAGATGCAGAATCACAGAGAGAAGTGAACGAAAAGTGAACCGTCTGATTCCGCCTTAAGGCATTAGATTCACCAATATGTATAGACAATTTTGAAAAAGAAAGTGATTTTTAAAGACAAATTAAGTACTGTTTTATTTTTTAATATTAGGTTAAAAATATAAGCAGTGCCCTTCATGTTCACCTAATTTCCTAAAATATTTTAATTTAAATAAATTGTATATAACATTTTAAAACTTTTTATTAATAAATTGTAATAAACAGCAAACATATAAACTATATTAAGGTAAGTAACTCTAAAAACTATATTTTGTGCAAAAATTATAAAAATCTATCACAGAACACCTAAAATATAAAATACAAAATTTTAATTGTCTTACTTTAACCAAAGAACATTATAGCTACCGCAATATAAGTCCATTTCAAATGGCAGAATTACGAACGATTTATCATCACGCGCTTATATGGACAGCTTCGGAGTCGGTGTAAGCCAAGGAAAATAAACTTTTTAACAAGGAGCGCTCGATCCCATTTAAGCCTAAGTTCACTTAATTTTGTGACGTAATCTTTTTCCGTAATTCTTTGTTTACAATCGTACTGGAAGGTTTTTTCGAGGTTTTGGTGTTATTTTTTTGCTTTTTAGTCATTGGACTTTTATATATGTTTAGTTTTTACTGCTTATAGTTAAATTGAGTAGTTATGAGTACTGCAGTTACAGAGAATTTTAAAACCTGTAAACAGGGGTCATTGACCTTTGGATATTTTTTACAGGGAATTTACGTTTAAATCGTTATTAAGGGTAAGATACAATTTTTTATGTTTTTTAAGTGATTTTATTTTATGGTATGCAAGTATTGGTTTATTTTGTCAGATAAAAAATATTATGGCAAAAAGATGACGTCACAAACATACCCTATATTTTTGGACAAATATAAAAAATCAAGCGCTCCTTATTAAAAAGTTTATTTTCCTTGGGTGTAAGCAGGCTTATGAGAGAGAGGCTTCGATTTTTGGCGCCGATTTCTTTACACATGTCCGTAATTCTATTGCGGTACCTATCAAATTCTTTGCTTTAACTAAAGGTAAGAAAATTTACAGTTTTTTTTTATGTAGCTTGGTTGGGAAAAAGCTTTTGTTTCTTAAATATTTTAGTATGTTATACAGGTTAAACGCTAAATAAGAGTTTCTTTGCATCAGCAGTGTAAGAATAGCTTTCGAGGTGTAGAAGTGTACAGAGTGTTCTACACCACCCATCAATACATTTTAAAATGTAAAAAGAAAAATGTTTAATGGTTCATTTTCAAGCTTAAAAATTCCAAACAATAAACGTTGGTAACAGATTTTCGAAAAAAGTCGTGACCAAAAGTGGAAAAAATTAAGGTATGTCAGATGGTCACCAAGATCACCTGACTTAACTGTCATTAATCATTATTAGTAGGTCAAATAATTTGAAGGACTGAGCTGTGTGATAAAGCTACACATACTTGCAGTGCAATAAAGTAATAAATTCAAATATGACATACAGAAAATGGTTGTCAATTTTCAATTCAATTAAAACTGTAATTTTATTGTTTTTTAGATATTCTTCTTTCTATTTTTTTATGTTTATTTAGAAACACTTGTTATAATCGTAGGCAGGATATTAGTAACAATGAACCTGACATTTTATACTTAAATTTACTTAAACTTTTTGAGAACAAGTCTAAAGGCAGTATTGTTTATTGGAAACGAGCAACCATTTGTTTTCTTGGGTCAAGTTGTAAACACAAAAAAAAATTGTTTTTTTTTTTGTGTTCGAAATCTCAATTTTTAACGTTTAACTCTTATAAATGACTTATATTAAGCTAAAAACACATTAATAATATGTTTTATAAATGTTTTATAATTAAATTCCAGGATGGAATGTTAGAGCCGTTTTTTTTAAAAACCAGATTAAGTCACGAAAAATTAGCCGAAATTTGTAAAGACCCAATTTGATTTCAAATACTCGTACGAAGTACTGTTGTGGTCAGTTTCAAAGTTATTTAAATTCAAATTGGACTAACATGATACGGCTGTTTATAAATAAAATATTGTACAGGGTGTCGAGATTGTTTGTGTACAAAATTTTACGATTTGGTTAAGACGTAAATTTGCTTTTTTAGCCACTGAAAAGACACCCTGTAACTATGTACATTTATGTTGGCTGTCGTAAACGTATAACTTACAAGAAGGAATAATAAAATTTAAGTAATCTTAATTAAGTAATTAAAGGTAAGAATAAAATCACCAGGTGGTAAAAAAATATAGCTATCAATTTGTAGCAAAACTACTAGAGAACAAAATTTCGGTTATTTTGAGGTGTTTTTAACTTTTGAAATTAAGAACTTGAATTAAAATTGCTGCTTTATAAGCAAATTAAATATACAGGGCATAATTTAATTGATGGCTAAAAATACAGGGTAATTCCTAAGCCTATTTTAGGAAGGAAAGTTCATATAAACATATGTATGTCCTAAACGTCTTAACTTTTGAGATACAGGGTGTTGATTTTCAAAAATCAAAAATGTCGAAAACACAACATGTTTTGACATTTAATGTCAAAAGTTTTCAGAATATCCCAAAAAACAGAAAAATTGTGAATTTTAAAGCCTAAATAATCGTAAGTTTTTATTTTTATTAGTTTTATTTCATCTGTCTTGACAAAGGTGGCAGATTTGCCACCGAAACGTCGATTTTTAATTATCTGTTTACTTGTTTAAAATTTTTTGGTTTTTTAGTACTTTTAATTTTATTTTGGCGTGTACCCAAATAAATACCATCTATTAAGTATTTATTATTTTTGTTACATAATTGTTAATTAAAAATTATAAAACCTAATTTTTAAAAGAAAAAGATTCCGCAATACTTCTTTTACGGTCTAAAAATATGCAATTAAGTGATTTTTTTCTAACTAAATGAGATATGCAAAAAAATTAAGAGACATAAAAGCAATATTTTTATTTGCCAAATCTAAGGAAAGCCCAAACATTTTACACACATTTACACAGTCAGTGGCGTACCGTTTTTTTTTGTTGTTGAAAATATTCCTTCAGTTGCCTCTCGAGAAGCCACTGGACTTATTTAATGTAATTAAGTTAGTGAAAAATAACCCCTTTAATTTCATTATTATTATTGCCAAATTAAAACACAGTTGGGTAAAAAATAGTTAGGATATTTGAAAAAAAAATTTTTTGAAAGTTTAACCTCTGTATCCTTAAAGTTAAGAGGTTTAGGACATATTATGTTTATATGAACTTTTCTTTCTAAAATAAGTTAAGGAATCATATCCTGTATTTTTAGCCATCAATTCAATTACACCCTGTATATTTTTTTAATATTAAAAACAAAAAGGAAACTTTTGCACAATGCCAAAACTTTAAGTTTTAAAACTCTTAATACTTAGGAAATTTCTACAAAAAGAATTGAAAACTGTGCTGTGATCAACTAATATCTACTAAAAAGTTTAAAAAACTTATCTTATCAAAAGTTTTTTTTTAAATTTTAATACGAAGACTATAGTTTATCTAAATTGCCCTGGCAGAGATTCTGTAGGTCTTTTTAATGTCATAATGTCATATCGGATCAAAGATCAGATCTTTGCTTCAAACTTAATGGTTTTTTTGTTTTTTAAATTTGTTATATATAGCATATTTTTTTTTTTTTTTTTTTTTTGATTGTATTAATAGTGTGTTTCATTTATAACTTTTTTTCTTCGGGGACACAATTTTGTTTTTTTGAGTAAAAAAAGAAAATCCTGACCGTTTGAGCTCCTTAATTTTAATTTTAAGTACTTTCTTTTTAATTTTAGAGTTATTCCATTTAAAAAGCATGCATTTTTAATAATTTTTTCTTTAAATATCTAACTTGTGGCCGGGTTTTGAGCTATAGTCCCTGGGCCAGAAATAAAATTGACTTTATGATAATAACACTTTTAAAACCTTTTAAAAGGGGTTCCTTTTGACAAGTCTACCATGAATATACACACCGCCATATATGAAAGCGGCGCTTTAACCCAGCCTGTCAATGTCAAATGTTTCGGGTGTCGAACTGGGAGAACGCGTCACTTTTTTGTCAGACAAGTTTACCACAATGTTTTACATGCAATTTTTAAAAATTGTACCGAAAATCGTAAGGGTTACAGTTTCGAAACTCGCCCAATCCGATACCCAGAACATGTCCATGGGTCTTACGGTTTTCTTAATGTAACACTTCCGATTTTTGGCACAGTGTTTAAAAATTGCATGTAAAACATTGTGGTGTATTTGTCCGACAAAAAAGTGATCCGTTGGCCAAGTCCGACACCCGAAACATTTCACATTGACAGTCTAGGTTAGTTTATCGATATATATCGATTGGTTTTTGACAGAACCCCATAAGCGAGTTTCGACAAATTTTAAAGGAAACGATTTTTCTTCTCATTGCGTTATTTTTAAAACAAAGTTTTAAAATGATTTTTTTGTATACGTTTGTGCAAGGTTTTATTTCAGTTCTCGATTTTTGATGTAAAAATAACGGTATGAATATTCGTGGTAGACTTGTCAAAAGGAACCCCCTAAAAGACTTTAAAAGTGTTATTATCATGAAGTCAATTTCATTACTGGCCCAGGGACTATTATCTCCATAATTTTTTACATAGTATGTGCCACATAAAAGCTAAAACATCAGAAATCTATATCCTATCCAACCGTACATCCTACTAAAATTTTAGAATCGTAAACCACTTCTCAAGAAAACGACAGGCTTGCGAGTAACTTCGTGAGTACCCGGTATACACTTTCTTAATTACCAACAAAAATCTCTTAAAAATTGTCAAAAATATCTATAAACTATAAAAATAGTTAAACCCTAAACAGCTTTCAAAGTGTTTTGTAAAAAATATTTTACTTAAATTGATAAGGAGCTGTCTTTCTTTTGAAAAAAAAATAGGAGACCTCTCTTTTAAAACTACTTTTGTTAAGTTAATTAATAATTTTTCTTAAAGGTGCACGTTGTTCTCTTTAATATTTCTATGGTAAGTCCGTGTTTTTATAATAAAATATTGAAAGAACCCCTACACCCCTTGACAAAAAAAACGGACAAATAAAATTTTGTTAAAATTCAATCTTAAAGAACTTTTTGTTTTTGACCGATTTCAATTATTTTGTCGTCTACTGGTAGCTTTTTCCATCAAGTTCATTGTTTAATATGTGGATTGCAAAAGTTTTATAGAATTAGGTGTTATACAGGGAAGAGCCAAATGTTGCCCCAAATTTTCGAGATACCCTGTGGAATAAATAAACTTGACAATTTTTTACCAGTGTTTTGGATTCTAAAGCCCCATATTTTCTTTTATATCATTTTTTATTATTAAGGAAACACAGTTTTAAAATGGACAATGAAATTTTCGTGTAGGTATACTTTTACACCTTTCTTAACATTTTTATTTATTACGATAAAAAATAAATACACATATTATTTGTTAAGTTGGTTTGGTAGTTTCTAAATCAGTAATCAGATTTTTATTATCTCTTAAGATATACAGGGTACGATAAAAAAACACCCCTTATAATATATCAGCAAAGATCTGTTAAAGACCTTTGAAAAAATACTATATTTGATATACTTATCTTTATTAGTTTTGAAAAAATGAACATCCAAATGTTAAGTTTCTTCAATTTGTTTGCAATATAGCGTTTTTACGATCATCATAAAAAAAGACATTTTAAGAAAAGATGGAGCTATAAAATTCAATACACTGTTAAATAATTGTGCCGTTAAATTATTCCACAGGATGCTCGAAAATTCGGGTCAACATGCAACATTTGGTCTTCCGTGTATAACATCTGATCATATAAAACTTTTTCGATCCCCTGATTAAATAAGAATCTTGATAAAAAATATATTTAAGATTATATTTGAACAACTTTTGGTTTGTCCGTTTTTTTTGTCAAGAAGTTTATATTTTGGAAATTTCTTATTTTTAAGATACGTCAGTGCGTAACACCCGATATTTTACATTTAAACTAATTACACCCGAATAAGTATCAATGTGCTGCTTGTATTCTTAACTTTTTCTAACAAACATTTTTTTCTAAGTCATATTTTACAGTATTAAACCACCACTCGAAATTTAACTAAAACTATCGCAAACACCTAACTCTCTCTATATAACTAAAACTACTTTTATCACAATACATATGAGGAAATATGGAGAGAGCTTATCTCTCTTCACTATTCTACATAAAGTTAGTAAATTACTTATAATATAAAACTGCATAAATATTGTTCATGGCAATAACACCAATAAAATTCGGTAAGGGCCCAATCTACAGAGTGGGCAGTAAAATAAATTAAATCACCATTTTTAATGTACCCAATATCTTAAAAACATAAAAATAAGAAATTTTAAGGAATTAACCTACTATAACAAATAATTAATAACATATACAGTGCATTTGTTTAGTGTCCCTCCACTTAATTTTTTGAACAAATATTTTAAAAAATTTAAAACTTTGGGCTATAAAATTAATGCATAAATACCATCTTTTAGAGTAAACAAATAAAAATTTAAATGAAAAGGGGGTCTTGAGGCACATCGTTTTAAAGCTTCTAACGTGTACTTTATAAGCGTAGAATATAGTCAATACCTTCACCTACTACAAAATGGCGTTACTGAAAAAACTATCCGCACGGTAACGCCATTTTGTAGAAGGTGATGGTATTAACTTTATGTTCTAGAGTTATAAAGTTCTCGTCAGAAGCATTAAAATCATGTGCCACAGGGCAATATTGCTCCCAGCAGTCATTTTGAAATTTTTACCTGTCAGTTTTACTCTAAAATACAGTATTAATGCTTCAATTTTATATTTTAAAGTTTTACTTTTTTAAATTGATTCGCTCAAAAAATAAATGGGAAGGGGATAGACATTAAAGAAATGGACTGTAGAATGCCAACTCAAATATCTCACAAAGTTTGTCATAGACTACCATTACAAATTACCTATTAATACTTTTAGACACCCCGTATTAATGTTCAGTTTTAGTGGCGGGTATAATAAATATGAGGAGCAATTAACCAATATTTTTGACACTGATGTTGATTGGGTTAAGGAAACAAAAACCATTTTTAATACACCGGGTGTTCAGTTTTGGTTTCCTTTTAAGAAAGACGATTAAATGTAAGTCAAGTAGCCATGTTTAAATGAAATTAATCATCTTTTGTTTGTTACTTTCCCAGATGGTGTAAAAGTTTCCAAAATCCTATTTTAGTCACAACAGAACGAACTGAGCGCGCAGGAAAAAACAGAACGAACAGTCCAAACAAAATATTGTTGCATTACCGCGAATATACATGATAATAAAAGATCGACTTGTTCTGAAGTATTTGCAGTGTAGGTATTTGCTCTTATTTATTTTTCACAAAAAGAAAAAACGGTATATAATAGGCAAATTATTTCTGGAGTCGCGTCTTGCAAATATTTTTCTTTGGCTTTGGATGAGAGTTGCGATTCAACTGACAATGCTCAACTAAGTATTTTTGTTCGATATGTAGAGGATAATTTTGAGGTGACAGAAGAACTTCTCGACCTGCGGCAACTATGTAATACCAGGGGAGAAGATATTTTCAATGAAATAAAGTGTTGCCGAAACGAAAAATTTGGATTGGGCAAAACTTGACAGCATTTGTACAGATGGGGCTCCGGCAATGATTGAGAAGATAAAAGGGGCTGTGGCTTTGCTTCAAAATTATATTGGTAGAGAAATTTACAAGTTTCATTGCATAATACATCAAGAAAGTCTTTGTGCCAAATATTTGGACTTTTCTTCAGTTGTTAACCCAGTATTACAATGTATTAACAAAATTCGAGCGCGGGCGTTAAATCGAAAACATCTTCGTAGTCTCCTTCCTGATGAAACTGAAGAAATTGGTGAACTTCTTCTTCATTGTGATGTGCGTTGGCTTTCTAAAGGTAGTGCTCTTAATAGGTTTTGGGATCTTAGAGAGTGTTTTGAAGTTTTTAGAGGACAACAATGAGCTCCCCAATTAGTGCTCACTTCTGAAAAACGCAAATTGGTTGTGGGATCTTGCTTTTCTGACAGACATTATGGAACATTTAAATAATTTAAATTTACGACTTCAGACAAAAATCGTATTTTTCCAACATTATTTTCACATATTTCCGCTTTTCGTCCTAAACTGGCACTTTTTGAAAATGATAAATACCGGTCAACGTTACAGACAGTCATTTGAAACACCTAATCTTACTTGCTTCTTCAAAAATTTCTCCCGATATAGATACCATTTAAAAAAATATTCAGTTACAAAAACCACATTAAAAACTCATTTACATTTTCTTGACTTTTGTTTATTATTTTTGGAAAACATTAGTGTATGTATCTTTGTTTTTTAACTTTATACGAGTAAACATTTTATTTTATATTTAAATTGATAATAAAGTAGTAGGTAAATATGTGTTTTTTTATTTTTATTATATATTAAATAAAAATATAAAAAATAAATGATGAAAAATTGCTGGAACAAAAATGAGTGGCAGTAGTGGCACATCCAAAATTTTGGAATCGAAAGTGGCACAGCATACAAAAAGGTTGGCCACCACTGACATAGGTGGTATTTCAGAAAAGGTTTGTTTTCAAAAAGCATTTATTAAAATAATTCGTCGGCAATATTACGAAGTGCCGTATCTCAAAATATAGAAAATTGACTAGAGCCGATATTATTGCTTAAAAACTTGCTCCTTAATATCACGAATTGGCATAAACTAGATTTTGATAGCTTTAAAGTTATAGAAACATATTTAACTTATTTTATTTTACTAAGAAAGTAAGTCGTGCAAAAAACCTAAAAGAACTCTCGTGAAACTGTTAAAATGAGATACGTCACATCGTGACATTAACGACGAATTATCATCATCTTATTGAGTGAAAAAAATCTTACTCAAACTATCGCCTATGTGAAACCAAATTATTTGGAATAAAATGCTTTTTCAGGATATGCCAACAAGCCACCCTCGTTTTATTTGAAAAAAGGAGTTATGATCATAAATAGGTTTTTGCAAACTTTTACCCCGCCTGGAAAAATGGTAAAAAACAAAAGACGATTCATTCTTTTCATGGCAACTTGACTTAAAATTAATCAGCTTAAACATAATCATGGAACTCTAGATTGAAATTAAAAAATATATATATTTTCCTGACAGCAGAAGTGGCGAATGACATGTAGTTATTGTATTTAGGATGTAATATTATATTATCACAATAAGATAACAGATACAGATAACATTTCCGATCAAACCGGAAGTGATAGAAAAAAAGCACATTATTGCCAAATATCAATATACCAAATTTAATTTTTTTATCTTGAAAGATAAAAAAGCTATAAAAGGAAAAACCTTTGAGAAACACCGGTACAGATGAAGGTAGTACTACCGATACCACAAGAGTAAAATAAGTGCTGATTATGCGCAACATTCTATTGTTCAAGCATTTTTAAACAAGTTATCGGTTTTTTGTTGTAATATTTATTTACTAATAAAATGGCTGTGTCAAACTTATTATTTATATTGCATGTTTTGAACTAAAAACTGTATATAACCCTGTTTTCGTCAAATACCGTCTTCGATGAATGTTTCAATTTCGTACGCATCAAAACCTTTGGTCGCGTTGCCACATGTCAGTCACATAGCATATTTTTCTTAATTATTTATTAGTTACTTTTATCACAAACTCTAAAGGTCTGATTTTAATTAGCAAAAAGGTTCCGATTTTTTCTCTTAATACCACTTTCATTGAAAGTTTTTGGAAAATAAAATAAAATTTGCCATTTTCCATAAAAATCAATGTTAAAGTCAATTATTTTATAATATTAATAACCATAATAAACGTAGACCTACGAAATTTAAATTTGTTGATATTTCTATTATAAAGCGAATATGCTAAGTTTCATAATTTTCACATTTTCTTTCTAAATAGCGTGAAAAGGAAACAGTGGTGCCACGCCAGCATATTATTAAGATTACGAGTATCATGGTACCATAGATTTTCTTAAGCCGCGTCTAGACTTGCAACAATCCGCCGTGCCGCTCCACGCCGTGATTCGCGCCTCTTTTATAACCAGAAATGGCCAGTTTTATTCAAAATCCCCGTTCAGACCGCAACTGCGCTTCGTGCAGAATAACGTCGACGCCGGGCCACGAGCCGTGCCAAGACGGTGTTGACAATAAAATATACTTGTTTGCGCGCACTATTATTGTTTGGCGAATGGGTCACTGCGATCCACAGCTTGTCGGTTTTGGCGTCGGATCAAAGAAAATAAAAGCCAATGAAATCGTACCTATATCGCATAGTGACGATGTAAACCGAACCTAACTTCCAGTATGAAACGAGCGCGACAAAATAAAAAGTCACTTAATTCGTTTATGAAAGTCAATAAGGATAGTTTAAGGTTAGTGTTGTAAACAAAACAATACAAGAAAGTATTTCAATATTTAACTATTTACAAAAGTGAAATTCATTGTAAAATCTTGTCTATATGTAAGTAGGTACTACTTATGAATAAATTTTTTCATGTTAATTTTAATAGACAAACTTTGCCTGGTTTTTGCCCTTGTTTATTTTTTAAAACCTACCTATTAAAACAAAAATAGAAATGTATTTATTAGTTTAACTTGCATAATATTATAAAAGCTTTAATAATGAATTCCACACTCTTGTCAATAGTGATTAAAATATATTTTCTTGTATTGTTTTGTCAGGTTCGGGGAACATCGACGCTATTCGATCAACTTTCGATATTGGCGGCTGGAATGGCATGATGTTCGCGGGAAAATACCCGTCCCAACTAACCAACCTGTTCATTCACTCCTTTAACGCCAAAAACCGACAAGCTCTAAATCACCGGTGAATCATTCGCCAAACCCTTAAAACACCAATAACTACGTACATACCATAGTTGCGCGCTATGTGACGCGGTAAGCGGCGTGGAGCAGCACGGCGAATTGTTGTAAGACTGGACGCGTCTTTAAACCACCTAATTTTTGTTATAAACGCCATGTTGATTTTACAAAATAGGTAACTGTAATGCTTAGAAATGTTTAGAATTGGCCCAATCTCACCTCACATATTGACCCTAACCACTATCAAAATACTTAATTTCACTGGTTTTAATTTTGTACATATTTTAAGCAATATTGTCATCTGTATTTATACTCTCTATGTTTCCATTCATACCATTTGTACCTCTTACTATTTTATTGGTGCTATTACTACTGCCGTTTTTTGTAATTTCAATACCGTTTTTGGGTTTTGTCATGAGTTCTTCAACTTCTTTTGTGTCGATTACTTGGCCGGTAGAATAATTCCATGGCTGGATCTAAAAACAAATGTTTTTAGATTTTGTTTTCATTTCAAATCGAATATGGCTGGATATACGGGGTGTCCGGTTTCATTGCAACTGAAGGGTATTTTGGATATTATTAGAGATAGACACTTGCAGTTTTTGCGAAGTGTGGAAAGATCAATTAGTGGACTGTATGATATTTTTGGATGTTTATTAATTTTAAAAACAACTTTACCTTAGGTAAATTATGAGAATTAAAATTAGAGTCTATTTTTCTTTACTTTAACTTGCGGCGCTGTCGTTGTTTCTAAGCCCTCTTATCAATCCCATGACGACGAGTGATAGGTGTTTCCAGGGAAACAAATAAAACAGTATTGCCACTGCGAACCCTTTACTGCACCCATAAATTTGAACGTTTTTATTAATGTTTAATCTTGTCTAAAGTGACTAAACGATTTTTCATGGCCTCCTTTTTGTTTTTGATATTTAGGGCCTAATTCTTTTTTTCCATTTTACAACCCCTTCTCGTATTCCAGTTGTCTTCTAACTTAGAGATATATTTCCCAAACATGTATATTTTTCTTATAAAACACCTTGTTTTTTTAATTATTAAATTATGGTAGATAAAAGCTTTTCTAAAATATATAATAATGAATACTTACTTTATATTTTTACACTTTAAACTGATGTTTTTAATTTTAAAATTAGATTGCGCACAGTGGTCATGGACTTTATAACCAAAGAATAAAGTAAGCCCTTAATTCATAACTTGTTTACATTTTACAGCAACATCTAAGTTTTAACTATTTTAACCCACCCAGCACCCCTATTCACCCCTTGGTTTCTCAAGTTAGTTCACTTATTAATTAATTAAAAATTAAATCTTTTGAATCAACGCCATTGTATTATTTATACGCAAAACAGTGTGCAAAATAGCAAACCAACCGAAATATAAGTGGGATACATTCTGAAAATGCAATTTTTAGCCTATTTTAAAACTGAGAAAATGTACATGGTGTCTCATTTAAAATTAATAATTGAATCAAATATGTCATTCCAGAAAAAATAAAAAGCATATTTGCAATCTGCCTAAAAGTTTCTGTAAAATGTTGTGTAAACCCAATAAAAACCACGTGTTTCTCATTAAAAGGGTCGAATTTGGCTCACCCTGTACAAGGTTATTCATTTTAAAGTAAACAGGGCCTCATATAATAAATTCCCTGTACTTTTTAAAAAACGAATATAGTCATTTCGTGTATTTTTTCCGTAGAATTAAATAATCTAATCAGAAAAACATTTGAAACAAAATAGTTACAGCAAAGTGAAGTATTTTTTAAATGGAATACACCTTATATTTTTATATCAATGAATAGAGATTTTCATGAGGAATTTGGTGATTTAGGGGTTGCTGGTTTTATTTCCTGCGATTCTGATGCAATTGATTAAAAACTGTATTATACTAGTATAAGGATAGTTTCACCTGAAAAACCTAGCTGCTACAGGTCACAAGTGCTTATTTGTCAAAATTAAGAATTTTAAAAAATAGGTTTATTAATTTTTGGAGTAGTTTTATAATGAGGTTTTCATCAGAAGAACGGCTTCAAATTATATTATATGCTTACAATAATATGATATATCTATTTCTAAATCCAAAAAGTAAAAAACCTATTTTTTAAAATTCTTGACTTTAATAAATAAGCACCTGTGACCTGTGGCAGCCAGGTTTTTCAGATGAAACTATTCTTATAGTATCATGCAGTTTTAAATCAATTGCATCAGAACCGCAGGAAATAAACCCAGCAACCACTATCTCACCGAATTGGTCGTGAAAATCTTTATCCATTGATATAAAAATATATGGGGTATTCCATTTAAAAAATACGCCGCGTGCTGTAACTCTTTGTTTTTGTTTCAAATGTTTTTCTGATTAAATTATTAAATTTAATGGGAAAAATACACGAAGTGGCTATATTTGTTTTTTAAAAAAGTACAGGAAGTTAAAAGATAAAGCACTTATTACTTTAAAATGAATAACCCTGTACATCATAAAAAAAAGTATGTAAAATAAAACTTACGTCTCCTGTACCCCATATCTGATACACTACATATGTAGCACAGGCAACGAAGCAGGATACATAATACACTGTCCTCCAGGAGGACAAGAGGTGCTCTTTATCGTTGAGAATCTGGAAATTGGCCAATGGACTCAAAAAGCTGGCGGTCATGTGAATGGTTTGAGCAAACGCTAATACTGGACCGGCGAAGTTGGGAGCTAGCGTCAACCACATTTGCCATAGCACCTAAAAAGAAAATCATATTTTTCTTTTATATTACAAAGCCTTAGTATTGGATATCAAAGTTCAAAAAAATATATATTTTTTTTTTTGATAATAGTTAATATTAATAAGTTTTACATATTCCAATAAATCCCGGTATTTAGGGAGTTTTCTGTCAAGAGCTATTTATATCTGATGTTAATTTTTAGGTGTTAACTAGAGGACACTACCTACACTCTCTTTCTCTAAAACGTTGCAACTTTTGTGATTTCCTGTATGTACCATTCGAATAAAAAATTGAACTGTCCAATGCTTTTTTACAGATTAAAAGTATACTTTATAAAAATTGCTCCTAGTAACCGTTTTCTAGATATTTGCCATTAAGTTATTTAGTGCAACCCAAAAATGCCTTTAAAAACAGCCTATTAGCCATAACTACAACTAGTCTCATTATAGACGAATTATTATGTATTCATCCATATACTGCTTGGTTGCACTAAACAACTTAATTGCAAATATCTTCAAAACGGTTGCTCAGAGCAAAGTAGTGTAGATGGCGTTCTCTAGTTAACACCTAAAAATTAACAACAAATATGAATAGCTCATGCCAGAAAACCCCTAGGTACTAACTTTTATTACAATATTCAAAAGGCATTAAAAATTATCGAAATAATTTAAAAATATTTTTTCAACTTTGATACCCTGTATCTCAGTTAATATCAACTTTTTATTAAGGTAAGTATAGTTAAATCGCAATATTTTAAAGTCACGATTCTCCAGTTGAATTTTGGCCCATTACTTAAGGACCAACCTGTAAAATAATGTTCAATTTTAGTCCACATGAAAAGCCTTAAAAAAGGTCCATAGATAACCTAACATTTAGATGTCTAATCGCAAATCGCATTTGTGGTAACTTTAGGTTTGTGCGCAGAAACAAACATTTGACCGTTCGAGTGTGCGCACTTAAAAAAGAATGGCCAGTAATGGACTTAAAAACTTCTACAAATTATTAAAATTCGAAATAAACAATTAAAAACGTATTTTTTAAACAGTCAGTTGTTTAAATTTTGAAAAGTACTCCCCCTCACTTAACGTTTAAACTGAACAAGATATCGAGGTCGGATAACATTGAAGTGAAATTGTGCCATTACAGATCCTTTTTAACATAAAAATGATTATGATTACGAGGCTTTTCGATTCATTCCAAACTTTGAAGACACTGTCATAGCAGAAATCTTGATTTGTTTTCAAATAAATTAAAATAATATACAGAATGTCTCTAAAAGGTCTGTACAAAATGCTACCATAGACTCCTTGGGTCAAAATATAATCATCCAACGCAATTTACTTTAGTCCAAAAGTTAATCTTTTACGAGATACAGGGTGTCCAATTTTTTTAGTTATTTTTAAATATTTTATTTATTATTGGATTTTTTTTTTGCAAAATTTGGTATAAGGGATTTTCCTAAAGTAAGGAATCGAAATCTACTCTTATTTTTGCTTTTAAATATAGGGAAGCGACCTGTTGATTTTGATCAAAGTGTCATTACTTTTTTGCCGCGGTATATTATAATTCTACTATATAATTTTTATTCTCCCCTATTTTTTGTACTAAAAAGATATACCTTAAATATCGCTACGAGCAACCGATTCTAAGATATGTTAGTTTAAAAGTTTTATTTCACATTAAAAAAACCTTTACGCTTTATTTAGGCCACCAGGATTTCTCTAAAAGGCCTGTACAAATTGTTACTACAATTTCCTTAAGCCAAAACACAACGATTTAAACCAATATGCCTTGGTTGAAAATTTAACCCAATATGCCTTAGTTGAAAAGTTGATCGTTTCCGAGATACAGGGTGTCAGAGTAAAAAAATTAAATGGAAAATTTGACACCCTGTATCTTGCAAACCAGCAATCTTTCGACTTAGGTAAATTGTTTTAGATTGTTGTATTTTTGGCCCAAAGAATTTGTGGTAGCATTTTATACAGACCTTTGGACACTACCAGGTGGCCTAGATAAAGCGTAAATGAATGCAATGGCAAACTTTGATATGGAATAAAATGTTTAATCTGAAATATCTCAAAAATAGTTGCCCCTAGCAATATTTATAAAGTATACCTTTTTGTGCAAAAAATATGAAAGAATAAAAATTCTATAGCAAAATTATCATATACCAAGGCAAAAAAGTTAGGACACTTTGAACCTAAGCAAAGGACTGCAGGTGGCTCCCTCTACATTTAACGACAAAAACATTAGCATTATTCGATTTCCCACTTAAAAAACCTTTTAATACTAAATTTTGTAAAAAAATCTTATAATAAATAAAATAATTAAAGATAAATACTACAAAATAAAAACTTTTACACCCTGTATCTTGCAAACGATAAACTTTTCGACTAAACTAAACTGCGTTAGATCGTTGTATTTTAGTCCGGTAGTAGTAGTAGTAGTATTTTGGGCGGTAGCATTTTTACAGACCTTTTGGAGATACCCTGTATATTACTTTAAAAAGGAGGAGATTCTTAATTTGTCTGTATGCATTTTTTGTGTTTGTTAAACAATGTTCAGACTTGGATACAATCGAGACAACATTGTCGGCCGACTCTATCTTGTTCAAGAAATTTTTCAGCAACAAAGTTGGCCAACACTTGCAGATACAAGTGTTTCGCGTCCATACTAGTTTTAAAGCTCGTAAAAACCTGCCGATATTTTCCATATTAAATGGAAAACAGGCGACTTGCCGATTTCTTGGATAAAAACGCCCACGGATGTTGCCATGGCGTTTGCAACAAGTCGGCCGACCGATGTACAGCATTCAAGATACAGTCGGCCAACAAATGTTTTCGCCGATTGTATCCAAGTCTGTACGTGGCTTTACGCGATTACTACGGCGTTTGTAGACCGATTTTTTTATTTGAGAGAGTGCACTTCCGCGGTGGTCTCATACAGAAACCAAGTCAGAATCGCGAGAGAGGTACTAGACCTATTTTTTTCCATTTGCCGTACGTTGGTCGAGCGAAATTAAAAAAATATATATATTTAAATAAATTAAACAACTTTATAAAATGACTGATGTAATGTAAATTAGCCAAGTCAAATCTAACCTACTTTAAGATCTCATACACATTTGGATCTTGAACAAAATTTGGCACTTATTCAGATCTTTATTCTTTTTGCTGCAGAAGCCCACAGTCATGCATACTTTTATTATTGAAATTGGCTCACCTTTTTAACATTTATGTTTTTGGTGAGATAATAATTACTAAATAAACAAGTTTCTAGGTTTAATTTTTATTGAAACTGTTTATAATTACCCGCATAAGAGGCTGTGATCAATGTAACGGCAGTAAACCAAACAACCAATGTGGATGCAATGTCACAGCCCAAATAAGTGATGAGTGGAACTAAGATACCTGGGACTACTTGAGCTAAAATTGTTGAAAAACACAAAAAGAATGTAATAAATTTAGCAAGTTTGGTATAAATTGATAACACTTAAAATATGATTATTTTTATTATTGATAAATTTTTAGTTGTAAATGTTGTAGAACCACTCCAACGGGGAATAAATATTATGAAGATCCACTTTTAATGATGCGTAAAAAACATGAAAGCTCGAGGAGAGAAAATTTGTGAAAATTAATATACAGGGTGGCCGCCGAGGTATCCAAGAAACTTCGGATATAAATTCAAAAATGAAAATTTGAAAAATGTATATGAACATATGTCCTAAACGTCTTAGTTTTAAAACTATAGGATGTTAAAATGTTTTAAAAACATTGATATTTTTTTAATTAGTTTTATACCAATTTAGATATTTTTAAAAATTTGGGGGACGCCTTTTATGCATTAAAAGACATTTTTTGGCATACAAAAAAAAAAAAATTACCAGTATCGTCCATAAGAGGTTTAAGTAAATAATTTTTTATTATTAAAATGGCACGCAACTACATTTTTCTGAAATAAAAATAAATTTTAAAGTACCCATTAGGTTTGGAACACATTTGATCTCCTGACCTTTTTTATTAGATGGATGGATTTCGCCTAAATAAATAAAAATAATTTCTTGGTTATGTCTATCGAAAATATCCAAATTCTACAGTAAAAAATTACCTTTGCAATTTATTCTTTTATTAGGTAAGGATTTGACCATGCCGAGAAATGGTTTTTATTTATTTACGCAAAAACTTTGCATTAAATAAAAAGTCAAGAGTTTAAATTTGTGTCAAACTAATTTAGAATTTTAAAAATTATTCTTATTTAAGAAAATACAGTGGCGTACAATTTTTTATTTAAAAAATATTTACCTTAAGCCCCTCATAAACCACACTGATTTTTTCTTTTTTGCCAAAAAAAACAATATTTTTTAAAACTCCTGGAGTTCCAGACGTTTGGAACATATGTTAATTTTCATTAAAAAGTGAAAAATAAAGGTATTTAGTTTACTCTTGCAGAAAATTCATGTTTCGCAAGTTTTTGGGAACCCTGTATACAAAGTTAACATTTTCTCTTTGTGAATTATATTTTCTTTACCAGCAAACATTTTTATGAAGAATGACTTATTTTTTCAAAAAATGAAATTATATATATAATAACTCTCTCATTGAAAAACATCATGAAAATTAATGAAAAGTTAAGCAATTACCGGTATCCCCCACTTAAAATATTTAATGTTTGACTGGTATATTATTTGATAAATAATAATATTATGTCGAAGTCATCAGTTAAATACGAAATAGTTACACGCCCTAGGGTAATATTTCGTATTTAACTGACTTTGACATAATATTATTTGTCAAATAAATTTCTCAGGTAAATGCTAGATCTTTTGGTTTAAACTAATACATTCAAAATTCATTCAAATTTTTCTCATATAAAAAAATATTTAGTCGGACATTAAACGTTGAAGACGCCGCTTTCGGTCAACGAATATCCCTCGGGCCAAAGGCTCTCAGGAAACACACCATCGACCTCAAGCGTTATTATCCTTATAATACCCTTGATACTTTAATAACTTAAACAGGCAAAAATATATAAATTATTACTCAAATAAATCTGACATTTATGCTTATAACAGAAAAGCTTTAAAAATAGATAATAAATAATTTTGGAATCATGGAATAAGGCATTTTTTTAATCTACATTTTAGTGTTTTGTTGAGCAACGTAAAAATACTATTTATCTAAAAACACAGATGATAATGTTTTCATAATTTTTAAATAATTGCTTAAAAGATAGAATAATTATTGTTTTTAAAACAGTGTGTCCACGGATTGACTCCCAAAGAGAAAAAACTTTTTATTTGGAAGTTTTTCGAAAAATTTTATTCTTCATAAAAACTCCTGCTTGTGCTCAAACCTCCCGGGGACATGTTATTTTGAAAGATTTATATACCGGGTGTTCACAATTTGGGAAAATATGAAAAAAATTAAGAATAAAGCAACTTTAGGCGGGAAGATACTATAAAAAGTAATAAGTAAAAGTTGTTGGGTTTGAAAAGTTATGCATCGATGCAAAATTTTGACGTAAGGCCTAAATGTACAGGGTCGGGCAAAAAATTGTACGCTTTATGAAATAGCATTCCCTGTAATTAACTTATTTTTCTAATAAATAAAAAATTCTATTTGTGAACAAAATTGCTTTGTAGAATTTATGTAATATACGAGGAATTTTCAAGAACTGAAAAGAATTATTATAAGAAAATATTCTGGTGAATTGATATTATCACTTTTTAAAAATGCATTAAGATGTATACAAGAAAATCAATGCCTTATATTAAATTTATTAGGAAACGAATACGGAATAAAAATTATGTTAACCTAATATAAATAAAAAAAAAGAAAGTTATCAACAAAAAAAACTATTCAAAGGTTTCTCCACCAACTTCCTCGCATAGTTGAGCTTTTTCAATGAAAGCTCTATAAGCGTTTCGTATCTCTCGCAATGGGATACCTTGAATTGCTTCTCTAATTCTGTTTTTCAAAATAGTGAGATCTGGTTCCAAATGACTAGCATACACTTTTTGGGTAAGGTAGCCCCATAGGTAAAAGTCCATTATTGCGAGGTCGGGACTCCTTGGCGGCCAAGGTATTGGTCCGTATCGTCCAATCCAGCGCTCGGGAAAATTAAAAATACTTGTATAATCAGTAAATTATGATATAAGTTAAAATCATTATGAGTCACGCTGCATGCTATTCAATAATTATACTTACAGAGGGCTGTCATTAGTTTTCTAACATTGGTCAAGGACATATAATTTCCAGTAACTAACTTGTCAGCTATGTAACAGAAAAATACTGAAGCTACGTAGCTACAAATAAAGGGGGCGCCATTTAATAAACCATTCTACAAAAAATAATTCAATTGAATTAGCAATAATAACAACATTAGTAATCAATTTATTAATACTTCTAAATTAATATACATAATCACTTTTAATTTAAGCAAGTCATCCCAAGGGCAAAAATTGTCTTAAAAAAAGGCACAGTCCAGAAACAAAAAAGGCGTATTCTCGTGCAAAACATATACAGTGACCACCAAAGAGTTGGACACATATGGGAAAAAAATATTTTTGATAATAATAAAAAACTTTTTGTAAATCACCTCTGCTTATCGAGTAACCAAAAATCAATAATGACGTTCGGCTCATGGGCGTCCGTCTGGGAGATAATCAATAAAAATTAAATTAAAATATCAAAAAGTAAGGTTAGTTGGCTTAATATCTAAAAAAGTTATTAGAAAAGATGTTTAGAATTTAATTTTAGGCCGATGTGCACAATTTGAAATGAACATTAAAAAAAAATTAAAAAAGGCATTTTTCCAAAAAAAAATGGTCAATTTACAAATCTTAATTTTCTTCTTTAAAATAAGTTTTTAACTATAAAGTGATAAACTAATTTAATTTATCATGATTTTTGTTTTTCTTTAACATTTAAAACGAGAAGTAAGTACTTTAAGTGTGTCCAACTGTTTTTAAGAGCTACATTGTATCCACATAGCAAGCTAGTGGTGCAACTGGTGCAAGGCACCAGGGCTGCAACGCTGCAGGGGCGGAAATATGTGAAATAAAGGGCGGACGGCAAAAGGAAACTTTTGGAAAATCGGAAAAGAGGGCAATTGAGAAAGTCACTTACTTTTGCTCTTTAAAAATAAGGAAAGAAGAGTAACAGGAACAGTAAAGAGTAATTGTATAATGTTTTTTTGTAATTTTTTTAAACCCCAAATTTATTTTGTTCCAGGGCTTGCACCACAGCGGATACTCTAGGAACGGCCCTAGATAGGTGGAAGTTTATATAGAAGATCCATCAAAAACTAGATAGACTGTGAATTCTGTAGGCTCCCATTGCCTCGATCGTAAACACCATGGCAATGGAGAAAATGTAGTACCTGTGCGACTCAGAGAGAAACAGTCAAAACCGAAAAATTACTTGGAAGAGCAAATAGTAAAATAATGTAATTTTAGCTCTCTGCTAAAGTTTACAGTTTCTGTTCTAAGAAGTGAGTTTGTTCTCGTTTATTACAAATACTATTTTTTATGCTATGTAAGTAATTATAAATTCGAAAAATATATTGAAAGTAAAATAATTTATAGGAAACAATATTATGCTAAAATATGATAAGATATAACGGGTGATGCATGGCCAGACTGGCCATAGGAAATCCCTTCAAATATTGGCTCTCCCATTGATTTTACAAAGAAAATTTGAAGACATTAATAAGCCAATTTAAAGTTATCTAAAAAAAACTATATGTAAAATATGTATAATTATTGTACGTATCAGGTATGCAAGAATTTTACAAGTAGTTTTTCTTAAATAACATTTAATTGGTTTATTAGAAAATAACCAAATCTAGTGTGTAAGCTAATATTATCAATGTCTTCAAAACAGTTTAATACAATTTTGTTGTATAATCAATAAGAGAGCCAATATTTAAAGGTATCAAAATTTACATAAAATTTCCTATGGCCAATCTGGCGACGCACCACCCGGTATACAAATTATTCAGAGAGGACTGTGAAATTACCCAGTCAGGATATTTACTTCGGGTCAGCTCGATGGGTTCAATTTTTTAACAGGTAGAGATTTGACAAAGAATGTCTGCATGTAAACATCTTATAATGCATCGGTCTCGACAGTGGCGTAGCCAGGGTTTAGGGGCGGAAGAGGCAAAGTTCTTTTGGGGCGCCTTTATTTTTAAATACAATGTTTTGTTTTAAATAATCGCCTAAAAATACCAGATTCACCTTTGTGTACCCCGCTTTTAAAAAACGAACTGATATTTTGCTGGTTAGACGGCGTCCTGTACACAATATCAGCTTTTGTTTTTGTTACATTCTGTTTTTTGAAAAAAGGCACCTGATTTGATTGATTATTTAAATTTTCAGAATTATTAGTATTACGTTTAAAAAATACAAATTCGAAATAAATATTAAAATTTTAGTAGCTTATCATTTAAAGACTGTCTAATAATACCTTTGGAATACTAAATTTAACTAAAGACTACCCCTAATAAAGTATTTTATTTTTGGCAGTCCCTTGTGCAATTGTAATTCCTTGATTTAAAAATATTTTACTTGTAATTTATTAAAACTTGCAACATCCTTTCCATTGGGTAGTAATTTAAGCTACTCTATTAAAAAAATGTTATTTGCTAATTTTAATGGGGCATTAACTGACTTTGTAATTTTAGTTTGTTGTGTGTAATGTCAAATAGATGTCAGATGTTATTTTTGGCGAAAGGGGCGCTAAGTCAAGGGGCGGGAGGGGCGACCGCCCACCTTTGCTCTCCTGTGGCTACGCGACTGGGTCTCGAGCAAATTAACTGACTAGATAAAAAGGAATTATAGAAAATACTAAAAAATACCTTTTCTATACTAAATCCTAAAATTCGTTTCATGTATGTTGGTCCTGAGATTATAAATGTATAATGTACCCATATTCTACCAAAAGTGGTTATACCTATAGACCATGCAGGCATGGAGAGCAAGATCGACTTCCATGGTACAGTTTGTTGCCTTAAAATGATTTAAATTTATTATATATAAATAAAATTTCAGAAAACAAAGTCAAGGTCTCAAAGTTGAGACCTTGACTTTGTTTTCTAGATTTTTATATATATTTATGTCGAGTCTCTTCAAGATAATGGACAGATTCTTAAGTATACATATTCATTATTATTGATTCTTTTATTTTGTGAACACGTTAAAACATAAAATCAGCTATTTAAAGAAATATATACAGTGTGTCCCAGGATAGGTCTCACAAGAGGACAAATGGACCAAAAATTTTGGAATTTTTAAACGTCCTTTGGGAAAACTGGTTGCATGGTATAAAACTAAGAAATAATTAGTTAATGTTGTAGATAATATTGCATCGTATGTCTAAATTTGTGAAAGAATTAAAGTAAAAATAAACATCAATTGTATACATTCCGCATCGACCATTTTTTATATATATTTATATTAAACTTTGCTTTCTTCTGCCCATTATTTAAGTTGTGCTGCGTAATGTAAAAAAATAACATTTTTTTTTGTACTTTTATGCCCTAACTTCAAATTTTTACATAAAATTGAATTCTCTATAACATTTACTTATATACAATTTTGTTCTATTTTTAAAAATAAAAAGAACTTAACTCTTAGACATTTTTCATATTTAATAGGAAGTAAAATTTTGTATTTCTTAGTTTTGGACTATGCGAGCAGTTTTCCCAAAATTTCGTTTGAAAAGTCAAAAATTTCTGGTCGATTTGTCCTCTTGTAACATCTATCCGAGGACACACTGTATATGGCGTTTTCTTTTGTTAAAAATCTAATGGATTTACCAATTTAATTACGTTTTAGGATGAACTTACCTGGAATTTTCATAAGTATTAACCGTATTCTCTCTTATATACTTTTGTTCCCTTAAACTAATTCGAGGATGAGTTTCGGGACTATCAAACGCCAGTAGGTACCAGATCACGCACCATAGAACTCCAATGGAACCGGTGGTATAAAATACTGAACGCCACCCTAAACTGGCTATTAGAAAACCGCATAAAGGATAAGTTATGCCAATGCCGATACTAAAACCTAAAAACAAAAATAAAATGATAAATTTTATAACAACTTTTAAATGAAAGAGTATAAGTATACATAACACATATTAGTTTTATCATTAAAATGTTTAATAGATTAGAGAATAAAGTTTTGTCGTTCGATAAGAATAACATAATTTTAAGATTTTAGATATATTTTATGAACACGCTTTTATTAGCTTTACTTGTATGTATGTATGTACGTATGTATGTATGATGTTATATGTATTGTATGTAACTTCTCCTTTAAATGTCCTCCCCATGTTGGAGATTTACAATACTAATGACGAGACATTATTTTTGTTTCTTGAATAATAAATCAAACTAAAAAGTGGAACATAAATATAGTTAAAAAAAAACTAAACAACTTTGCTTTTATAGCATATCAAACAAACAATAATGAACGAAAAATACTGGAATTATTGTAACAAAGCGTGGGCGCTTTGTACCATATTTGTCGTATATCGTGCGCCGTGCGCTCGACACTTTTTTACAATATTACTAGTATTTTTCGTTCATTATTGTTCTAAAATTATTTAAAAGAATATTTTTTTCTTTTTAGTTTTATATGCTATGAAAGTGTGTTTTTAGTTTTTTGAAACTAAATTTATTTTTAGTATAATCTTCCTGGACTTCAATAATCTAGTTTTAGTGTTCTGTTTTATGGATTTCATTTCTAAAAGGAAAATCTGGAAGAAAATCAAAAATAAACTTCCATGGCTGCTAATAGCTTTTTGTCGAATTAAAATCTCATGCATACATTTTTCAGATGTCAAAATAGTCAGAAAAATTAGAGGGTGCTAAATCTAGCGTGTAAGTTGGGTGTAACAACTTTTGTAATGATACAGTCAAGATTTATTTAATAAACTTAATGGTACATTAAAACATAACATTAGATAAATATTCTGGACAACATTTGCTAATATATTCTAAAAAATACGGCAATGACAGTAATTGTTCAGAAGCGTCTCGAAAAAATGGTGGATTGTGGGGGCACATCATATTTATGTGCTAGAATCATGTGAAATTAATAAATTTAAGTTCATTCGCTCAATAATCATTTTCCCCATGTAACACTGGAAAAAAGTGGTAAAAATTAAAAAAAAACGTTTTGGGACAAACGCTTTAAAGTTCTGAGCACTAAAAAACTTGCAGTGAAACGTTTATAAGAGTCATGGATGAGCGATATTTATTTTTTAACCGACTTCAAAAACAAGGAATAGTTTAAGAAACGTGTATAAAAGTCATGGATGGGGCGATATTTTTAACCGACTTCAAAAACAAGGAATAGTTTAAGAAACATTTATTAAAGTCATGGATGGGCGATATTTTTTAACCGACTTCAAAAACAAGGAATAGTTTAAGAAACATTTATTAAAGTCATGGATGGGCGATATTTATTTTTAACCGACTTCAGAAGCAATCAATAGTTTAAGAAACGTTTATAAAAGTCATGAATGGGGCGATATTTATTTTTAATCGACTTCAAAAACAAGGAGGTTCTCACTGCGCTTGTATGTTTTTTTGGCTGTATGTTACGCGATTATCTCCGTCAATTGTGGACCGATTTTTAAAATTATTTTTTTATTTGAAAGAGGATCGCGATAGAGAAAGGTACTAGACCTATTGTTTTTTGACAGGTATATGCTAAGGTCACGTGCTAAGATAATAAAGAAAAAATAATTAATAGTTTAAAAAACTAAAAAACACGCTTTTATATGCAACCGAACTAAAAATTAAAAATAATTTTTCATTAAAAAATATTTTCACTTCATAGTAAAAAGCGTAGGGTGCTTAATATATTAAATGTTATAATTATTATATTTGCCAATATCTATGATGGAAAAGTTATGAAAAAATAGTAAAATGCACCCCACGCTTTACTATGAAGTGAAAATATTTTTTTAATGAAAAATTATTTTTTAATTTTTAGTTCGGTTGCATATAAAAGCGTGTTTTTTAGTTTTTTTAAACTATTAATTATTTTTCATTTTTTAGTTCGTTATATTGCACAAAATTCTTAATATAACAGTAAATTAGAACATACTATTTAATTAAGCAGCAAAAGAAAATAACCAGCCCCTATGAAATGACAATGGTAGCAAATTTTAAAATTTGCAAAAGATTGCAACTCACTAAAAATTTCTTCTTCATTAAGTAGCAAAGTTTCAAATTTTGCCAACAGATGGCAATCCAGGCAATGTTTGGACTGTTGCCAACATTTTGTAATCCACTAAAAAATTTCTTCTTCATTTAATAGCAAAGTTTGAAATTTTTCCAACAGATGGCATCCTAGGTGTTGTTTTTATAATATAATGGAATTTTTTTCCTGGCGATTAAAAAAAAGATAAAGGGATACTGTTTGCAGATTATTGCATTGTCATGGGTCCTTAATACGTGTGCAAAGTTTCAAAGAAATCGAATAGCTGGAAGTTGGTTAAAATTAGGCTCAAAGATTCCGTTACATAGGCAGCCAGATAGATAGTTACAACCCAAGTTAATAAAAGCGTGTTAGAAAAGATCAGGGATGCATTTAGAATCGACAACCTTGGGGTAAGATTTACCCTTTTAAACGAACTGAAAGAGGTACTGGCAGCGTTTATTGATTTAATGGTAATAATAATAAATTAGAAAGCGAAAAAACTCTTAAAAAAATAAACCTACTTCAAAAAATAAATAAAACTCACTACAAAATTAATAATATTATATAAAAAAATGAAGTCGGAATGACATATGCACGAAACTACTAAATGTTAATAACTAAATAAGCAGAAGCTTTTTATACTTTAATACCATATGTCCGACTTCGTTTGTTTTTTTTTGTTTATTTATTATTTTTAACTTTTAGTAAGTTTTATTCATTTTTTAAGGTCGGTTCAATTAAAAAAAAGTGTTTATGTTGAGTCAATTTTTACACAATATTTCTAAATTATTTTCATTCAAAAATTTAAATACAAAAAACAGAGGTCTAAATAGCTTACCACCCTTAACCATATCTGTTTTTACGCATTTTTACATCCAGCTGGTTACAATAATAAATTTTAGTTATTGTTTTACCCGTTTCCGATTTTTTTTAATCCCAAAAACTGGTGATTCTTGACTGAAACCCTTTAAACGGCAGTTAATAATTGAATAAGTTGACTGATCTACCGAAAACTTCACGTGTTCATGAAGTAAGTACCATAATATTTAGAAAAAGAAAACAACGAATCTAAAGACGTCATGTGTTATGGAACGACAAAACTTATTGAAAATCTAGTTATTCATGGCATTTACCTTGAAAACTGGACATGAATCTGCTTCTCTCTGGAACTGGAATCCAGTGTCCTACTAAGGCATACATGGCAGGCCATGTCAGACCCTAAAATAGTTTAAGTCATTACATCAAGGTTCATTCGATCGACGTCCCTCAATTTCATTTCTTTGGTGTAGATCTGGAGAATGCTAGATATTTTTAAACATATAACATACTTTCAATTTACTTATTTATGAAGGAATGTAACTACAAATGATATTATACAAAATCATCATTTTTTTATAATTTCTATCTCCATATATCACCTGGTGAATTATAATGAGTGGTATTACCGCGTTATCTAAAACCTGTAAAAATGCAATAATGATGCATGCTTGGACAACTTTGATAAAACTAATACCAAAAACCCTTTACCCACAGTTTTTTATCTTTGGACAATCCACGAAGGCTAAAAGCCTAAATACTAACGTACCGTGGGTGTCTTAAGCAGGGTAAGAGGAAGTTTGTTAACACGGGACTTAAAAACTTGAAGATTTGGGGGGAAGGAAAGACCTCCGCTGGCAGTAGGTTCCACAGCCTAGAAACTCTAGAGATAATATAATAAGAACGAACGAAATGAGAAGTTCTGGGCCTGTCCAATTGGGCCGTATAGGGATGCATACGTGCGGCACCACGAGTTTCTCTGTTGGGAGCTGCAAGAGGAGGGACTATACTGGATAATTCGTCGGAGCAGAAACCGTAAAAGTATCTATAGAAGAGCGATAGATCTCCCACAGCTCGACGATGGGCAAGAGAAGGAAGTCTTTGAGTAAGTAATGTATTATTAATAAGACGAACAGCCCTTCTTTGAATGGCATCAAGAATGCTGAGGGTTGTAGGGGATGCCATTCCCCAGACATGAGAACAATATTCCAGATAGGGTCGAATTTGGGACACATACAAAGTGTATAAATTGGAAGGGGAAAAATACTTTTTGGCTCGGAAAAGAAATCCAAACTTATTTGACGCCGCGGTGGCTATAGAAACAATGTGTTTATGCCAGTTAAGGTTATTTTCAAATGTGACGCCCACAAGGTTAAACATGTCCCCGCTCTGCAAAACCTGGCCACTCATAAGCAAAGGGTGAGTGTTTGATGATTTTTTCGCGACAAGGAACATGATTGTGTTTGGATGCATTAAACTGAACGAGATTTTTGGCGCCCCAATCCAATATCAAATTGAGATCCTGTGAAAGAGAAATCTGCATCGCCCTGCGTTTGCCTTCCAAGTCGGGTTGAGAGATTGGCTTGGGAACCTGAAAAGTGGAGTGAAGGGTACTATCGTCAGCATAACTATGAATGGGATTGGTTGTGGAGGAAAGAAGGTCGTTGATGTGAAGAAGAAACAAAGTGGCACTCCAGCATTAATTTCGTGTTCAGTACAGGGTGTCCGGATTTTGTTCGCGTTTCGTTTCGTTTATAAATGAACAAACTTGAGAAACCGATGGAGAAATAGGGGTTCTGTGTAGGGTAAAATAGTCAAAACTCAGATGTTGCAGTAAAATGTAAATAAACTATGAACTGAGGGCTACCTTTATTCGTTGGTTATAAAGTCCATATCGTGCCTATGCGAAATTCAATTTTAAAATTTAAAATATTAATTTAGGGTCAAAAACATAAAACAACTATTAGGTATTATAAAGGGTTCCCATAATAGGCTCCTTATTTTAATATTTGAATTATTATTATTTTTAGTTTACCAAACATAATTTTTATTATACTAAATTACAGCTAACTCTTTGGGATTTATGATAGCTTATAAATATTTGTCTAATTTAATTCAAACTCTTAAAAATCACGTCTTCTAAATGACCTCCACCAACTACAACACATTTTTTAATATTAGATAAACAAAAAGTGGTTCACGTTCAACGGCACCCGATTTTTTCCTGTGGGGATATTTAAAGGTCAAAGTTTTTGCGAGTCGTCCAGATACAGGGTATTCAATTTAAAAGGAAAAATTACATATTTTTTAATTTTCCCCATATTTTTTAATAAATTCAAGATAGTCAATTAACGTATTTTAGCTCGGGGAATTTGAAAATCCTATTAAAAAAACATTTGCATGAAAAACAAAATAATTACGCTATCAATGTTGCATGTTTTGAATGGAACACCATATTATAATAATTCTAAGTATTTTAATTTAATGATTAAAAATAAGGTCCATAGGAAAAATCATATGTTTGGTTCGTATCTTGAAATATATAAAATTTAAAAAAATCTAATTACACCACTGGATTCTACGTAACAATATCCACTAATATCAGGTTTTTTAGTTGTAAGTTAGAAGACAATTAAAATACGAAGGGGGTTCCAAATAGGAAAAAATGAATTTCGCCCTGTATGCAAGGCGTAAAATTTTTGAAGAGCAAAAAAAAGGTCCTTTTCTCCGTAGCGCCTATTTTGAGTGCCAGGCGCCTTACTTCATCACCACCCGAAATAAAAATTTGATGACCAAAAAAAAAAAAAAAAAAGGTCATTCCCTTCTTTTTGCGCCTATTTCATTCCAAAGCACCATATTCACAGAGAAATTAGTCACCAAAAATCCCCACCCGACCTAAACTTTTTAAAAACTCCCCTGCCTAGCGCCTATTACTCCGCTGTCTGGCGCCTATTTTTCATGGCGCCCTAGGCTGTAGCCTAGTCAGCCTAATGGTTAATACGGCACTGTCTGTATGTAAAAACAAAGAGGGCCAAGAAAAATATTTTAGTTTCATCTTTCGCTTCATCAAAAAGTAGGAACGCTTCGCGAAAACCGCAAGTCTCCATTTCTAATAATAACTAAAATACCCTGCAATTGCAACGAAATCCGGACACCCTGTACATAGACATGAAGCCTTTATGGACTCTTTTGAACATTTAAATAAAAATATGTGTATGTATAAAGAATTCTGACAAAAGTAAAACAAAGATATTACAGTCAATAATAAAAAATAAAAATGATTTCGTAAGTGATCCGCGATTCAGATTAGGGGATGCCGTAGCACGTTAAATGAGCTAAAACGCGATTCGCTCCCGTTTTTAAATATTTGTTTGAGAAAAAGTTGTATATTGAAAGTTTCTTAAAATGATTCAAATATTATCGGAAAGTTGGTTATTTTTACGATTTGTAATTTTGGGAAATTTCATGTGGTAATTATTACCATTACCAAAAATCAATTAACTTTCCGATAATCTTTGGATCATTTTAAGAAACTTTTCTATGTACAACTTTTTCTCAAAATAAATATTTAAAAACGGCAGCGAATCGCGTTTTAGCTAATTTAACGTGCTACGGCATCCTCTTAAGAATGAAATTATTCATAATCCTCCATTTACTAAATTTCTTGGTATTTATGTAAATAAAAACCTTAATTTTTTTAGAACATATTGAAAATGTATGTAAAAGAATTAGTTTAGGTTGTTAGGCTCTTAGAATTCTTTCTACTGAACTTGATTTTCCACTACTGAACACTAGTTATTTAGCATTAATTGAATCAATAATAAGATATGGTAATTGTTTCTGGGAAACTCTACTCAAAATCTGTAAAGCTCAGTTTTTATTTTATTTTGCAAAAAGAGCTATAAGAACTATTTGCAAAATCAAATCCAGGGAATCTTGCAAACCTTTATTTATTAAACATAAGATATTGACACTAACATCTATTTTTATATTGGAAACTGATTGTTTAATATATAAAAATATTGATGTAATTATAATGAAAACTCTTTATATAATTTTAGAAATAACTCCTGCATTGATCTACTCTACAAGTAAGTCAGCCTAATTTTACAGTTTTAACATGATTCATAATGCTTATTTAATAATTGTAATAATTGAAAATATATTTTAAGTATTACTTATCGGAGTAATTTATTTAAATTTATTTACCCATAATTCACATTTTGCACATGTGACATGATTTAATATTTAATTTGCTGATTTCATAACTTTTTTGCCATATTCCAGACAATGTTTTGGAAA
Source organism: Listronotus bonariensis (assembly GCA_014170235.1). Lineage (NCBI taxonomy): Eukaryota > Metazoa > Arthropoda > Insecta > Coleoptera > Curculionidae > Listronotus > Listronotus bonariensis. Next base: position 61,557 of record JACEGR010001310.1, read on the forward strand.
ATTTATAAAATAGTACGAATTGGTTTTAAATTATTTCTACCGTGTATAACTTTTACATGTTCCGTAACAACAGCGCTATGTTGTTCATTTTCGTACGGACAACGTAATTTTAATGAATTATAAATATTTTTAACGGTTTGTTTTAGTTACTGCTTTCCCTTGTTCATCACTTTTTATTTGACTTTAATTAATATTTTAATTTGTTTTCACATGTAGCTGATAGCAGGCACTTTAGTACAGTGATTTATAAAAAGCAGTACGAAAAAGATGGCTGATTCTAACACATGCGCACAAAAAAAGTGATGAAAAGGCCTATTGAAAGCTTCGAAGGGCGTCTTAGTCCACAATAGTCTGGGAACCCCTGGTCTAGGGGACGCCTAAAAAATGCCATAGTGCCCCAAAAGGGTTCAAAAAGATTGGGAATTCAAATTAAGAGACACAATGCTGCAACACGGTCAATCAGCTGATAAACATGGGTTTCTGGATCAAAAATGTAAAAAAATATTTATCATATTTACGGAAATTATCCGATTTTTGGTTTGTGTCTTGGCTAAAAGTAAGCACTTTTGAAAACAAGGCATTGAATTTTAGAAAAAATATTAGGTATTGATGTCTAAAAACCCAAATGAAACAAAAAGTAGCTAGCATTCCGCGTAAATTTATATAAAACCACAAAACGTAAGTTTTTGGATATTTACACTAAAACTGCAGATACAACAAATCCGACTTTGCACGTTTTGCTTCATATTGGAATTTTTAACGGAATACATGATGATAACCACCAAAACACTTGAAACAAATTGTAGACTAATTATTTTTACATTTATCCAATTAATCATTTAAAATATATAAAAAATACGACATTACCTGCAATAACAGTAAGCAAAACTTGACTATAAAGTGTCACACTAAGACACACTCCGATGAGGGCGCTAACAACGTTGCCAAGTCGCTAAATTTTAAAAGAGTATAATGCGCTAAATTGCAATTTCAACGTTGTAAAGTCTCTTAATTTTAATTACTAATAGAACAAAAAAAGACTTAAAAAAATGATGATTTTGCTTGGTTTATTACAACACTATTCAATTTCTACAGCCAAATAAAACTCGACTTACCGAAGCGAATCCTTGAACACATCTCAAAGCTATCACCAGTCCATAGTGAGTCTCGGCAGCTATTGGTATACACAAACTAGCTAGGGCAGTAGCGAGTTGGGCATAACCGAACACTCTTTTGGTGCCCAGTTTTTGGGTGGCAAGACCGCCCACTACTTGGGAAACTATGTATGCCCAGTAGAATGAGGCTAGTACGTAGGACTGCACTCGACCAGACCAATCTAATGTTCCGCCATAGTCCTGGAACAAAAGATAATAATTTTGGTAACGTGTATTAAAAAAATATTAAAAACTTTTTTTTCAAACGTTAAACCTGTTGACGTTAGAATACAGGGTGTACAATTTTGGTTGAATTTGTAATTAATAGACATAAAACCTTGCGGTTTTCACAAAATAGCAGACGTTATTTCTAAACTTATAAAAAATAAGTTTTTAAGAAATCCTAAAACATTTGAATTTTTATTTTTGGGGAGAAACAGTTTTGTATTAAAATTTACTTGCTCAAGGTGTTTCCTCCACCCCCGCTCCAACAATGCACATATATACCTGGCTCAAAATCACCAAGATGGGAAATTTCAATAATGATTTTGTGGCAAAAAAAAATGCAAGCTATAATTATAATAAGTAGTTTAAACTGTCAATAAGCTTGTAATTAAAAAGCAACCTGAATAAGCAAGAATTTAGTACTTTTCTAGTAATTTCGTTTTTTAACAGAATTTTTCACTATAAGCAGTTACTTCGGGAACGTTTTTCTAAACGTATTAGAATGTTTAAGAATATTTTATCATTTTTTTTTTCATTTAGGCCGCAAATTTAATAATATAAATTATACATATGAAATCCTTTAAAAGCATAATATAACAGAAAAAGGAGAAAAGTTACTTTTTATATGTGTACAGGGTGTTTTTTTGTTAGTATTATAGGGTACAGCCCAAACGGTAATAGATACAAAAAACTAAGATACATGTCCCGGCCTTCTTTTAACACGCTTTTATTAACTTGGGTTGTAACTATCTATCCATCTGGCTATGAATGTAACGGAATCTTTGAGCCTAATTTTAACCAACTTCCAGCTATTCGATTTCTTTGAAACTTTGCACACGTATTAAGGACCCATGACAATGCAATAATCTGCAAACAGTATCCCGTTATCCTGCTTTGGATCGCCAGGAAAAAAAAATTCCATTATATTATTATAACCACTGCTTGATACCACCAAGTGTCATCTGTCACCTGTACGTCCCAGTGGTACCAACCACCGGCCATTTCAAGAGTTCGATCTGAATCGATTTTACTCAAATTTTATATTAGGTTATTTTCAGAAAGTCCATCTGAAAAACTTTGCTACTCTTGACAAAATGGCGAAAAAAATTTTTTAGTGGGTTGCCATCTGTTGGCAACATTCCAAACTTTTATACATACATAAATGCATATCGAACTAAAAAATGAAAAATAAATAATAGTTTAAAAAAACTAAAAAACACGCTTTTACATATATGCAACCGAACTAAAAATTAGAAAATAATTTTTCATTAAAAAATATTGTCACTTCATAGTAAAAAGCGTGGGGTGCATTTTACTATTTTTTCATAACTTTTCCATCATAGATATTGGCAAATATAATAATTATAACATTTAATATATTAAGCACCCCACGCTTTTTACTATGAAGTGACAATATTTTTTTTAATGAAAAATTATTTTCTAATTTTTAGTTCGGTTGCATATAAAAGCGTGTTTTTAGTTTTTTAAACTATTATTTATTAGTGTTAAGTTTAATGGCGCAATTAGATCCACGCTCACTTAATTGGTTTAGAAGATACAGGACGATTCTTAAAATTCGTCGATTGTTATATGTCTTATTACTCGGACATTTATAGAGATAGAACGAAACTTCAAATGCAAAAGTTTTATAACTTTTTACGTAAAATCCAGTGCCGTACCTAAAATAAATATGAATATTTTAATTTTTGACATATAACCTAAACTTGCATTTTTGTAAATGGGACACCCTGTATCTGAGTATCTCAAAAAATTCATTTTTTCTTGCGATTACAAATATATATAACACTTAATATTTTGCATTGTTCTAAACAGCAAATCTAACAAGAAAATTTAAAAAAACATAGTTGGCCATGGATTGAATAAATTTTCATTTACTTTTAAGGGGGTATATATTCAAAAAACGATAATAACAAAAATACTAAAACATTTATTAACCAAAACAATAACAACCACATAAATAGATCCACCTAAAACAGGCTTACTGTGGAAAAGCCCGGAAAACTAACTTATGTTATCCATAATTATAATTTACCAAATGAAGATCATTTAACAATAGTCGAAGCTACTGAGCAAGAAATAGAAAAAGAAGATATCGGTTTTAAAGTAAAAGACTTTACTCAATTAACGAAAGAGAAAGAACAATCAAATGACGAGGTTGGGGATGATGATGAGGATGATTTACCATTATCCACTCTGTTACGCAGTCTACTTTGACTAGTTTTGAAAAAAGTTCTTGTTGTTTTTCGTAATGTTTTTACAGTTTTAAAATAATAATAAAAAAAATATGACTTAAAAAGCTGTTTATTTTATAAATTACCAATATTACCGTAATATTACCGATTTTTAAATTACCGGTAATTTTACATCTCTACCTACGTATACCCATTTTTTTAAATATTTGAACAAATAAATATGTTATAGGGTTCAGCCACCAGCTGGAGACACCCGGTATTTGAGGTAAATTATCCCGAAAACTACTGAGCCGTTATTAAAAACTACTAAAGGGGAAATTTGAAATCTTTTAAAATGAGGTATCACTAAACGGCCTTTTCCATTTGAACTTTTTGACTCTTGTGTTGGTGAGGAAGGAGATAACTCCGTACCAGTAAATTTTAACTCAAAAATGTGTTTCCCTAAAAATAAATAGTGGGATTTTTTTATAAGTTTGCAATAACAAAATTATACGGAGTGGCTCATTTTAAATACTAGGTGACCACGAAATTACTTGCAAGCTACCATTTTCTTGAAAAATACTCGTATAATACGATTTTGAAATTTTGGTAGTGATATAAGGTGGGATAGGATACAGATTTCTGGTGTTTAGCTTTAATGTGCCACTTCTCGTTTAACCGGTGCCCTTATCTTTGCTATTTTAAATGAAACAACTTGTTTTTTTTTAATGGATTTTACACCCAATTCTGTAAAGCCACATGCTATACCTATCTTAATTAGGGCTCAAGAAAATGTCATAATAACCGCCATTTTTATCGATTAAAAAAAAACAAATGATATTGTAAAATAGCGGTTAAAATGACATTTTCGAACGCCATTTTCTCGAAAACTAGCAACGTTAAGAATATACAACATCAAGTGTTTATACAAGGTTATTTTTAAGTTAATATATTCCTCTCAACACAGTATAGCAACCAAGAAAATAAGAACATTTTTCAAATTAAATTATGTTCGAAAATGTTTTGTTTTCGAAATACAGGGTGGTAAAGTTTTACGAAAAAATACAAATCTTGTTCGAACGCCACTGGTATTTTTTAAAAACTTTCACAGCAAAAAATGTAATGTAATGGTAAAGAAAGTGTACCAAATTTTGTGGACATATTTGGAGTGGTTATGATAAAACACGCATTTTTTTAAAACTTTAACACCGTGTATTCGGAAACGAAGCATTTTTGAAAATAATTTTATTTTAAAAATTTTCTTATTTTCTTGCATTCTATACTATGTTAGGAGGAATATATTAACTTAAAAATAACCCTGTATTATTTTATCTTTTGATGTATTTACCAATTTTAGCATTTATAGAGGAAACGCCACTGGTGACATTGAGTTATGGGTCGATTTAAAGAAAATATATCATTTATTCGTTAAAATATTCACTGTATAATCGACGCTTACATAATAATAATATATTATCTACATTTTGTTAAATAAATTCCAAGAACTACATAATATAATTAATCACCATTAGGTTTTTTGCTGTAATGTAAAGACTAATTAAATGCAAAAAAAAACAAACATAAATATTTTATTATTTTATAAGTCATGTGACTTGTTCCACACGTGTTGGGTTTTAAAAATTGTGTACAGGGTGTTAATTCGAAAACTTTGCGTTCTAAATATTAAAAAAAAAACATATTTGGAAAATTATAATTTCGCATAAAAGTTATAATAAGTAGAGAAAAGTACCACTATACCAGAGTTTATCAACTAAAAGAATAGTTAATGCACTCCACGACGCGCCTTTCCACCGACTTTACCTATGTCAGAGAAAAGGTCCGAAAATCCGACAGGCATTTTCGACGAATATTTAGGTACATGTTCAGTGGCGTAGCTACTATGGGGCTAGGTGGGTCCCCTAGCTTAAGGTGCTCCTTAGAGGTTGAAAAAGGGTCCCCGGAGTAAGAACAGAAATAGTAAAACACACATCTTTTAAGGTCTGGGGGTTAGTATGAATAAAGATACATAAAGAAAATAGAGAAAAGTAAAAAAGTACTGAGGTACTTTTTTGGCTCTCCAAATTTTTATTGACCCCTATTTCTGTTTTTGCCTCAGGGCCCCTGCTGTCCTAGCTACGCCACTGTACCTGTTAGTTCAGGTTATAGGAAGTTTTGGTTAGGTTAGAGGAAAAGAATGGCACACATTGTTTCTTCTTCACATCAACCACCTTCTCTCGTCCACAATTAATTCCATTCATAGTTTCGCCGATGATAGTACCCTTCACTCCAGTTTTCAGGTTCCTAAGCCCATTACTAAACCTGACTTGGAAAACAAACGCAGAGCGATGCAGGTATCTCTTTCACAGGATCTTAATTTAATATTGGATTGGGGCGCTAAAAATCTCGTCCATTTTAATGCATCCAAAACACAATCATGTTCCTTGTCGCGAAAAGAGTCATCAAATACTCATCCTCTACTTATGAGCGGCCAAGTTTTACAGAGCAAAGACACCTTAACTGGCATAAACACATTGTATCTATAGCCACGGCAGCTTCAAAAAGCTTGGGTTTCTCTTTCGAGCCAAAAAGTATTTTTCCCCTTCTAATTTATACACTTTGTATGTGTCCCAAATCCGACCTCCCTTGGAATATTGTTCTCATATCTGGGGCATGGCGTCCCCCACAACCCTAAGCATTCTTGATTCTATTCAGAGAAAAGCTGTTCGTCTCATTAATGATCCTTCACTTACAGAAAGGCTTCCTTCTCTTGCACATCGTCGGGCTGTGGGGATTTATCGCTTTTTTATAGGTTCTTTCATGGCTTCTGCTCTGAAGAATTGTCGAGTTTAGTTCCTCCACTTACGGTTCCTAACAGAGAAACTCGTAGTTCCGCGCGTATGCATCCCTATACGGTCCAACTATACAGGCCCCGAAATTCCCACTTTGTTCGTTCTTTTATCCCTAGAGTTTCTAGGTTGTGGAACCTGCTGCCCGCGGAGGTCTTTCCTTCCCCCCAAATCTTCAAGTCTTTAAGTCCCGTGTCAACAAACTCCCTCTTACCTCGCTTAAGACACCCACGGTACGTTAGTATTTAGGCTTTTAGCCTTCGTGGTTTGTCCAAAGATAAAAAAAAATGGCAACATATTGTAGTAAATGTGCAATGAAGGTTTAATTAAGGAATCTAAAAAAGAAAAGATTTAATTAACCAGAACTAACCATGCTATTCTCGGTCTCGGTTTTCGGTTTTTTGTTACTGGACATTAATCGATTAGTTTCTACCGAAGACAGATCATAGGTGGGAGTCATGGTTCTTTAGATCTTTTTTTTAATTTCTTGATTAAACCTAAGACTAATACACACTATTATTCAAAATTGGTTTAAATTCTCTTCTGTACAGGTATACAAAACCCTGCAGCATAACCATGAATCCTTCGCTAATGCGTCGAGTTTACCCGTTGTAAAATTTGCATAATTACTTCTGCGTCGAAATTACATCCGCCCCTTGCTGGCTAAAACAAAGTCTGTTACCCTTTTTGTACTGTGAAGTCGTTCGCTTCGCATGGTAAACGGTGGGTCGACCTTGCCGGCACTGTTTGAGAGCCGCTTTCAAACGCGCCGCAAGAGAGTGCATTAACTATTCTTTTAGTTGATAAACTCTTACTATACTTCAATCAGGGGGTAAGTCACCCCACAGGCGTCTCACTCCCTAACTTTAATATTTTAAATGATATTTACTCTTTTGTACCACATAAGTAATTTTGAAAATTTTTAATTTTTAGGTACCTCTTGTATCTTAATTGGCTAATATCGTATCAAAAAGGTAAAAACTGATTCTAATATAATTTTTGTCATAGAATACAATGGCGTAGTCAGTTTTTTTTCAAATTAAGTTGCCTTTTACAAGCTTTTAAAATATATATAACCTTATGGGTTTATTTTTATAAACAACAACAAAATTCCCAATTTTTCTATTTCATATCCAAAATTTTGCAATAGGCCATGAAAAACAAATCAGTTACCAGTTTTTTTAATGACTTGATTACTGTAGTGGTACCCACGTCACGACTTTCAAAATTGAATTTTTCCTTATACATATAAGGTAGGCAACACTTTCTTGAGCAAAATTTTTAATTAGTTAGTAAATGTTTAATAATTAGTAATTATTAATTTTTTTTTTTAATTTATGGCTAGCATATTTTATTTTTTATTCAAAAATACCTACTAATCTATTATATTTACTGATATTTTCAATGCCCAAAAACAGTATTTCCCAGTACACACCGCACTTTCTGTTTACAAAAATGTCCAAAAAATTGTTTAAAAAAATTAAAAATAAATAATAGAACAACAATCCCGCCATGGCTGTCACTGCATAAAAGAAGAGTTTGCAATAGAACTGTAAATTTATTGCGATGTTGCCAAATAAAGTGAGAAAGTGTCAATAGCTTAAAAAAAAGAAGATACAGGACAAAATTCATATGAAAAATTAAGTTATTCCTTCTTCCTATTATAATTTGTAGAGAAAAAGGAAAATACCTAAACATAAAGGAGGCATTTCTACAAAAAATACCATTGTTTCTCATGGAAATGGTGGATAATCCCCAGAAATAGCCTTGGTGTTAATTCTTCATAAGAAGTTTGGCAACGCTGCTTCTATCAAGACTGTCATTTTCATAATGACGAACTTCATGTTATCAGCTGACCAAAATGAATGCGCCTATTTTCCTTCTTTAATTAATGGCGGACGAGATATCTCATATGTGTGGGATAGTTTTTCGAAAAATTTAATACTTTTCAAAATTCATTTTAATTTTTCATGTGCCCCGAGTGCAGTGTATTAATGTTTTCTTGTGTTTGACGTTGGATTTATACTGTTTTGTCCCCACCCAGCACCCCTGTTCACTCCACCGTCCCGTAAATATGTTTTTATTAATAATAAATTATAGAAATGGATTTTGGAAAACGCGCACACAGATTTGTGTCATAATCGACCTATAGAAACGCCCTGAAAAAGAATTTTTCGAAAATCTCTTATAATAGCGAAAACCGCTAAATCGAACTATTACCAAAGTTAAATAGGAATTCGTTTTTTCCTTTTTGATACATGATCAGCCAACTGAGATACAAAGGGTACCTAAAAATCAATATTACCCTATAGCTTAGAAATCAAGATGGCTATAATGGCTTTTTATGGCATCACTTGTTTCACAAAAAAGTATCTAAGGTTCGCGAAAACTGCAAGGTTTTATTTTTAACAATAACTGAGATACCCCGATGTAGCAACGAAAATTGGGACATTCTGTACAGGGTGTTAGTTAAGTTAAATTGGCAATATTGCTAACTAACTTTAAGTTTTACTATTTTTTTCAAAGTCAGTTTATTAATTTTTTTTTGAACATGATTATTTTTTGCTTTTTAGTTTATTATTATTACCATTAAATCAATAAACATACACTAAAAATACTACTATTACCTCTTTTAGTTTGGTAAAAGGGTAAATTTTACCCCAAGGTGGTCGATTCTGAATGCGCCCCTGATCTCTTCCTTTTAACACTTTGACCGCTACGACAAATTTTATTAATGGGTCTTCTACGCCACACAGAAATAAACTGATACCTATTCATTTTTCTAGTAAAAATCTAACTTCAAATAAAAAGTCCGTGCTAATAAGTTTTCTATATTACCTTACGCCATCGCGAGGTGAATTCCATTAAAATGTATTAAAACTGTGCTACTTTAGTACGAACGAAGCAAAATGTATAAACTCAACTGTGTACACTAGAATATACACGTGGCGCTTTTGACCCACAGCATGTGTATACGTAAATATACACATGGCAGTCAAAGTGTTAACCGACTTCATTCTTTTTGTTTTAGCATATACATACCTATCTAGAGGCTGCTTTGCCATATGAACAACGTACGGTGGAGAGAAAAAAATTGGTCTAGTACCTTCTCTCTCGCGATCCTGACTTTGTAAAATCGGTCCACAAACGCGGGAGTAATCGCGTAACATACACCAATGGCGGCTCGCGGGTCTAAAAACAGGTGTAGTGCAGGAAGGGAAAAAGGGCCTTCACCATTTTAGCAAAATTAAAAATACTAATTTATTAAAAGGCTAAGTAAAAGTCTTGATATCTAAACTTACCTAAATTTGGTAATTTTCTCGAAACCTGCGGCAACTCCGACTTTGACGAAATTTGGTATACGGGGTTTTTTGGGGCGCTGATCACAAATCACTTTTTTGGCGGAAACGTTTTGTTCTTGAGATACTCATCATCAGACTTGAAATTTAAACTAATCCTATTTTTACAATATTCCCCTTCTTTTTGCACACAATTCTTGATTTAAAGCTAAAGTGGCACACAATATTTGATTTTCACCTTTTAAAACCTCGTTTTTTTACGTATTTTACATTATTTTTGCATTAAATTGCATAGCTATACTTTGAATCATTTCAATCCCAGTGTGCCATGAAGCCCTATGTGTATGTATGGTTGCCGCATTATCAAAGAAAAGCCACGCAATTTAATGCAAAAATAATGTAAAAAACGTAGAAAAACGGGGTTTTAAAAGGTGAAAATCAAATATTGTGTGACACTTTAGCTTTAATTCAAGAAATGTGTGCAAAAAGAAGGGGGAATATAGTGAAAATAAGCTTAGTTCAAATTTGAACTTTGATAATGAATATCCCAAGAACGAAACGTTTCCGCCAAAAGATCTTCAGATTTGTGATCAGCGCCCCAAAAACCCCCGTATACCAAGTTTCGTTAAAATCGGAGTTGCCGCAGGTTTCTAGAAAATTACCCTAAATTTTATACACCAAATCAATCCTTCTACCTTTTAATGCAGCAAATTTATCAATTATATCTTCATAAAATGGTTGAGTTTTTATCAGTTCCTGTAGAAGCTCCTTTTGAATTGAAATATTGGCCAAAGATGATAGTCTATCTTGGAATATAGTGTTTATATATTTTTATATATATAGTTTCTTAAGAAAGGTTTTAAACGCTTAAGACAAAAAAACTCCGTTCCAAAGTGCACTCCACCTAATGGATAATGTTTATTTTGTGCACTCCACCTAATTAATAATGTTTATTTTATAGTCTCTTAAACAGTCAGTGTGTAAAGGCGCCAAGCGACTCACGCCAGAGGTTAATTTATCTGCTAGATTTTCCATGGCGAATTTTACAAATAGGGAATAAAAATGAAAAAAATGAATTGAATAATAGTAATATGTTTTTTATGTGTTATTATTTATTTTTGGTGAAGTGGCACTTCACTTACTACACCTGAATACACAAAACATACAGGCGAATTTATAACCTACTTTTTTAAGTCGGTTAAAAAGTTATATTAATTTCTATTTAAAAGTTACTACTTTTTGACATATTAACAGTTAAAAATTACCACTGCAGTAAATGCTAATTATAACATTACCATTTTAATCGGTATACAAAATAAAATTCTTTGCTAATTTAATCAAAGTTGTATCTCTAATGATAAGAAAGTTAGCGATAGTGCCCACTTACTGTTGAACACTCTGTATAAAGACTAGTGTTACGGGTAAAAACATAATAATCTTAATAAACTATGTTTTAATGAGCTTTATGCTTTGTTTAAAAACATTATTGTTTCAACATGGTAAAAAAATAAAATAAAATAAGTATATTTTTTAGTAAACACGTATTACTAAATTTCCATATTTAAACATAATTATTTATTAGCCAAAAATATAAATTTAATGGGGATAAAGTTCAGTTTTTAAGACTAACCACGAACTTTTAAGCTTCATGGCCTGTCTTTAGAACAAAAAAATGATAGTTAAAAAACAAGTCCTCTTTATGATAAAATGGTTACAAAAAATGCATAAAATCTTTAATTTGTTTTATATAAATTAAACAAATTTGTTGGTAGTCTATCAATTATACTAAAATTAAAAACCAGCTCCAAAAATTACTTTACCTCTCAAAATAATTGTTTTTGGAACTAGATTAATTTTTGCAACTGTAATAAGTTTCATTATAATTGAATATAGAAACTTTTGGCACTTTTGAAATATTTTATTACTTTTTAATAAATTTTATGCAAAAACTATCTTTTTTTATCTTCGGGGTACATCAAATAGTCATAGATTTAATTAATAGTTCCACCTGTAAATGTTAAACGATTTGTAGCGCAAGATCGATCAAGGTGACCCACGTAAATAATCTTTAATATCCAATACATCATCACACAATACATTTTATTGGTAAAAAATACATTATTTATTAGGGTAAATGAAAATCATTTTTGTTAATGGGTTATTCCACGATATTCTACGTCTTTTATTTATTTAGATATACAAATTTTAAATAACTAGATCAGACACCTAGTGTATGTACAGAGTGTTTGGATTTCGTTGCAATTGCAGGGTATCTTGGTTATTATTATATAGAGATAGAGACTTGCGGTTTTCGCAAACTGCTGCTACCTTTTTATGAAACGAAAGATTACACTAAAACATTTTTCATGGCGCTCTTCGTTTCTGACATACAGAAAGAAATTATTTTTCCATTTTCGGACCTCCATATTTCAGTTGTCTTCTTACAACAAAAGTAAAACCTAATATTAGTATATATCCCCTGGCGTAGTTAGATTTTTCGACATATGAAGCAAACATGTGATTTTATAATGAAACACCCTGTATAGTTTTTATTCATTATAGCAGATGATAGCTTTTCAAAAAGTATAATACTTAATGGTTATTTTATATTTATAAACTCTAAATTGATGTTTTTAATTTTAAAATTGAATTTCGCATAGTTGGCCATGATATAGACTTCATAACAAAAATTAAACTTATCCCTCAGTTCATAATTTCTTTAAATTAAAAGCAACATAAACGTTTTAACTACTTTACCCCGCCCAGCACTCCTATTCATCCCTTAGTTTCTTAAGTTTGTTAACTTATTAATTAATTAAAACTGGACAATTTGAATTAGCGCTATACTCAAACAGTTTTCAAATCAGGATGTATCCATAATTTTAAAAAAATATTTGATTTAAAACAAAACAATAGAAAACCCTGTATGAAACTGATACCTTCAAAATTAAAACTTTCAGTAATAATTTTGGTAAAAGTATTATACATGGTTTTCTAGTAATTTGTTTTAAATCAAATATTTTTCTAAAATTATGGATACATACTGGTTTTGGACACTGTTTTAAGTATAAACACATTGGCGCTTATCCAAAATGTTCAGTTTTTAATTAATTAATAAGTAACAAACTTGGGAACTGAGGGTAAATAGGGTGCTGCGCGGGGTAAAGCAGTTAAAATATTTATGTTGCTGTAAAATTTAAACAAATTAAAACCGAGGGCTTATTTTTTTGCTATGAAGTCTATATCACGATGCGAAATTTAATTTTAAAATTAAAAACATCAATTTAGGGTTTATAAATAAAAATAATCATTAGGTATTATACATTTTTGAATAGCTCTCATCCGCTATAATCTAATGAATAAAAAATACACAGGGCGCTCTATGAAAAAAAAAAAACATGTTTGAAGTTCGGATTCTCTAAAAATGAGTAAATTAAAAAAAAATCTAGCTACACCACTGATTATTATACGTAAAAATATCTACTTGTATTGGTTTTTACTTTGTTGTAAACTTACAAGACAACTGAGATACGAGGAAGAAAAAGTCTGAAAATTAAAGAATTTAGCCCTGTATGTCAAAAAAAGGGATATAAAAAAAGCTTAACTGCCATCTTTTGTTTTAAAAAGTAGCAACACCTTTACAGAAAACCGCAAGTCTTTATCTTTCAATAGTAACAAAAATACCCTGCTAAATTGCAACGAAATCTGGACAACCCTGTACATCAATCAGTAGCGGACTAAGGCCCTCGTGTTGTAATCCCCAGTCAAAAAAATACAAAGTCATAATCATTGAATGAATAGCCTCTAAAAGCCAGTGCAAATTGTTGTACAACCGTACACACTCAAATAGATTCGACTGTCGAAACGATAATCGAATGCAACTTCGTACTGGAGTTCAGTTGGTGTTCAGCATATTGAGATGATACTCGAACAAAACAACTGCCATTATTAAACTTAGTAAGTTTTTAATCTGAATCAGATGCTTCTGAAGAGAATTCATTGTTTAATTTTTTGGTAAATAAGAAATTTATATCAGCTAATAAGTATATTCAATCAAGGAGAAAAAAGTGGACACTTTTAAATTACAGATATAAGATAAGTGCTGCTAATTTTACTAATTATACAAAAAGTATCGATACAGCAAGCCCTCAATCTGATAATTTTGACAATAAACAAAACAATAAAATGATATTTTTTAAATGTCAGGCGCATGCGATGCGAGAATCAGTGCCACTACCACAATAGCAACTCGTGCTCGCGCAGATGCCACTCGCGCCACGTCGTGTCGCTAGTCAATTTGCGCTGCATAATTTAATTTTATTATGTTACAAAAGTATGCGCTGTGCTATTTCGCGTTGCACGCGTTACTCGCGTCTCAATTTGCGCCTTGCCTTAGAAACAACTTATTCCAAGAATCGTTGGTACATAATTCTTATAGCAAATTCTTGTCAGTGTGTATAGGTTGTTGCAAATAGAGTAAGATCACATCAAGTCGACCTCCTATTTTTCACTTCATTATAAAAACTAAATTCATGTATTTTTAAATAAGTTGTAGATAACTATCAACAATTAATCCCCAAAAGAGTTTTTGGAATTTTCATTTTAACAACTTTTTTTTCAATTAAAATTTTGAGTACTTTTAATTTAAAAAATAATTTCTATGTACCGATAAAGGATAAATTATTGAAATTTTTAAAATTTATTGATTGATTGATAAATATCTATAATTTTAATAAAATATAAAAAACTTTATATTATTTATTTATTGGCCTATTGTTAAGTAACTTTTAATAAACAAATGCAAATTCCGATGGCTTCTTCCTCGTAAAATTGATTTGTTTTTCAGTTACATACATGCTTTATATATTCAAATTTAATATTCAAAAAAAATCTGCTTGCGACTAACATAAACAATATACATTTATCTATCACTGGGGCCGGGGCGTCGCGTCGGGCGCTATCAGTACAATACGCGTCCTACTCGACGCGACTCGCGTATCAGAGATTCTTTAACTTCTGCCGGTAGGAATTTAATAAATAATAGTTAAAAAAACTAAAAAACACGCTTTTATATGCAACCGAACTAAAAATTAGAAAATAATTTTTCATTAAAAAAAATATTGTCACTTCATAGTAAAAAGCGTGGGGTGCTTAATATATTAAATGTTATAATTATTATATTTGCCAATATCTATGATGGAAAAGTTATGAAAAAATAGTAAAATGCACCCCACGCTTTTTACTATGAAGTGACAATATTTTTTTAATGAAAAATTATTTTCTAATTTTTAGTTCGGTTGCATATAAAAGCGTGTTTTTAGTTTTTTAAACTATTATTTATTTTTCATTTTTAGTTCGATATGCATTTATGTATGTATAAAAGTTTGGAATGTTGCCAACAGATGGCAACCCACTAAAAAATTTTTTCGCCATTTTGTCAAGAGTAGCAAAGTTTTTCAGATGGACTTTCTGAAAATAACCTAATATAAAATTTGAGTAAAATCGATTCAGATCGAACTCTTGAAATGGCCGGTGGTTGGTACCACTGGGACGTACAGGTGACAGATGACACTTGGTGGTATCAAGCAGTGGTTATAATAATATAATGGATTTTTTTCCTGGCGATCCAAACCAGGATAACGGGATACTGTTTGCAGATTATTGCATTGTCATGGGTCCTTAATACGTGTGCAAAGTTTCAAAGAAATCGAATAGCTGGAAGTTGGTTAAAATTAGGCTCAAAGATTCCGTTACATTCATAGATGGATAGATAGATGGATAGATAGATGGATAGATAGATGGATAGATAGATGGATAGATAGTTACAACCCAAGTTAATAAAAGCGTGTTAAAAAAACAATTGAAAATAATATTACTATTTACCAAATCTTTTACTTTTTTATCATAATATAAAGAACAATTAATTTTATTATTTTAATATGAAAACAGAAAATCATAAATAAAAAACTTTGTTAACGGTACCGTTCTTATCTTTTGATAGAAGCTTATATAGCAGAGATATACTATCCAACGGTTTGTAGACAAAATTGATTACAATATTTATTGACCAGGCCCCATTAAGATCACTAACACAATTAAAAATAAAAAATATATATACAGTTTATTTCTTTAATTTCCCCCTTCTTTTTATTTTTTAAATGACAGATGAAAAATAGTTAAATGGAAAGGGTGTTTTTGTGTGGTGTCATTTTAAAGCTCCTAACGAGTACTTTATAACCCTAGAATATAAAAGTCAATACCTTCACCTAATACAAAATGGCCATAGTTTAAAATTTACCTAATTCCTTGATTTGGATGGCCATATTTCCGAAACCAATAAAGTTAGATGAACTTAATGTGGTATTTTCTTAAAGCTCTTTAATTTTTTTTTTTAGATGGCCCTGGTAATAAGATACTGGGTAGAAAAAAATACATATTTTTTTAATAAGTTACCCTGTACAATACATTATTATTAAAAAGATCTTTAAAAGAGATTTTAAAAAATACCACATTAGGTACATCTAGTTTTATTGGTTTTGGAAATATGGCTATATCTCAATTAGGCTTTTAGGTAATTTTTAAAGTACCGCCATTTGGTATTAGGTGAAGTTATTGACTTTATATTTTACAGTTATGAAGTACACATCAGGATCTTTAAAATGGTGTGCCACAAAGCCCCCTTTCTATTTAATTTCTTTCCCAAGATGCCCCCTAGCCGACATTTTAAAATTTTCGCGAAAAATTTAATTAATTTATCTTTGATGGTAACTTAGAAATTGATTTTTAAATTAAAAGTACTCAAAATTTTTTGTTAAAAAATATTGTTAAAATGAAAATTTCAGAAAAGTGTTTTGGGGATTAATTAATTGTAGTAACAATTTATTTTAAAAATACATAAATTTAGTTTTTATGATCAAATGGCAAATGGGGGTCCGGTTAATGTGAACTTACTTAAGGGGTTATATACAGTTAGAATTTTGAAAAAATCGTGATCGGTGAATATTTTTAAAGTGACACGCAAATTTGAAAAGGCTTTATAGAGTGCTCTTATGTGCTTTTCAAACTTAAAACGCTTAAAATGGTGTTTTCAAAGTCGGTGACCAATATTACTCGAAAACGGCTAAATCGATAAGGCCCAGATTTTAACACAAGCTTTTAAATACATTTTTCAGTAATTAATCGAATTTTTTTAACCGAAATTTTTTATTAACAATTTAAAGCCGAAATTTTGGTCAAAATCGATTTGTTTTAGTTTGAGAAACGGGCATTTTGTCAAAAAAAACTTATTTTGCCTATTCCTTCGATTAATTACTAGATTTACCATTAATTTAACGGTATCCGTTTGGTTTTTTAATTTCAGAGAATCCAGTTTGGAGATATAGTGGTCACCGCAAAACGTCTTTTTTGAGAGGAGCTCCCGGAGGATATTTTACTAATACTAAGTCTTAAAATACAGTTAAAAGATACCGTAATATGTGGACAAATGTTTAGATCAATGTATTTAAAAGTTTTGTCAAAAAATCGATTTTTTTTTTGGCCTTCTAACTGTATATAACCCTTAATACCCAAATATTGTACAATTTTCGACCCAAGTGTGTGTTAGTTAAGAAATGATTTGTCTCACGTCAAACGGCATTATAAAGACAAGCGATTATTTTTTTCCGACAGGAAAGCCCTTTTAGCACGTTTTTTTGTATGTCACCAAAGAAATGTTTGTAATATAAATCTAAAAACAAATATTTTTAAACAAATTAAAAAAATATAAAAGAATATGTTATTTTAAAGTTAATATTTGTATTAGGTAATATAACGACCAAGGGCAGCAATTAGGTTATACTCTATAAAGTGGGGCTTAAGCCCCAAAAACCAACGGCCAGTTGCGCCACTAATAACGACTCTACTTACCACAGGAGCAGTATTATTGTTATCTTCTACAACAAAACAATATTCATTCGAAGAATTGGTCTCTACTGGAGGTGGTGTCTCGACCATGGCCACAATGGCCATGTTAATGTCGTTTCTCATCATAAAAGAAACTAAGAAGCCTGACCATGATAGGAGGTAGAGTACTAATCTGGCCGGTACTTGACCTGAAACAAAAATATTTTTACAAAGAGCCCCGCTCAAACCGGATCTACGACAACTCGACGCAGACAATTAGTCGCGCGACAAATCGACGCGGTCAAATACGACGCATTTAAAATTCGACGCAGACACAATTGGTCGCGCACAAATATGGCACGACGGCAATGCGTCGCAGCGACAATTCGACGCGGTCAAATACGACGCATTTAGAATTCGACGCAGACACAATTGGTCGCTTCATTAGTGCGTCGGGCTTCTACAGCGCCTTAACTATGAAAGTTAGAGATTTTGTTTAAAGTGGTTTATGAATAAGAGATAAAAGTCTATTTTTAGAAAAAATTATATACAGGCTACTCAAATTTGCCCTACTAGAAATTGATCAATTGAAACTCCCCAAATATTTTTACATATTTGGGGTGTTTGTCTATACATGTGTACAATATTAGACTTATTAAATTATTAGTTTTTAAAAAATTAAATTTTCTTAAAAAATATTGAAAAACATCGATAAAGGAAAAAATTTCCCAAGTCGATGAAAAGGTTACTGTCTCCAAAAAGAGTTAAATCTGATTGTAAAGGGTCAAAAGATACCTTTCTATATTTTAAGCTAATTTTGACATACAGGATGCTCAAAAATCGCATGCCAATAGTCAAAAATTCAATCAGTTTTTCCCGGTTTTTTAAATGGAACACCCTGTATATTATTATTTAGTCTAATAAAGCTTTAGTAAATAAACAATTTTGGTAATAGACTCAAAGTCTCTACCTGTCTTTAATTTTGTGTTACACGTTTTAAAATTCACCCTTTTAAAATCATATTTAGGTAAATTGATTTTTACAATTATTATTAATATAAAAATAATATTAATTTAAAAGTTTTAATGCACCATATTTTATACTTTATATATAGAGATTATTTTAAGAAAAAGCTTTTGTTGCGCACTTGAATAAACATTTTTAAGAAGTTGGAATAGAATGAATACAGTTACTTAAAAAATCTCTAATTTGGCCATGGAACACTATTTAAAATATAATATTTCATTCTTAAC
The DNA here is from genome assembly GCA_014170235.1 of Listronotus bonariensis. Classification (NCBI taxonomy): domain Eukaryota; kingdom Metazoa; phylum Arthropoda; class Insecta; order Coleoptera; family Curculionidae; genus Listronotus; species Listronotus bonariensis. Next base: position 80,407 of record JACEGR010001310.1, read on the forward strand.
CAGGGCCATATTAACGGTTTGAGGCGCCCTAGGCTAGAATTCCCGGAGCGCCTATTTTCCACCAAAAAAAAATTTGAAGAGCAAGAAAAAAAAGGTCCTTTCGTCCGTTGCGCCTATTTTGAGGCGCCTTACTTTACCACCCATAATAAAAATTGGTAAAAAAACGTCACTTCCTTCTTTTCACGCCTATTGTATTCCAAAGCACCTTATTTACGAAAAATTAGTCATGAAAAATCCCCACTCAACCTAAACTTTTTAAAAACTCCCCTATTTGGTGCCTATTTTTCATGGCGCCCTAGGCTGTAGCCTAGTCAGCCTAATGGATAATACGGCCCTCTTCTTAACTCGGTTTTGTTTATTTTGTCAAAAATGCGGTTTGCAGATCACCTCCTCATTTATGGAACCCGACTTTTAGTTAGCAAGCTGAAGACTGGTATTATTTTTTTATTATTAATTATTTAATAAATTATAAAAATAAGCAGAAAAATAAAACAAATAAATGTCATAGTGCCCAAAAAGAGTTTAAAAAATATTCAATAGAGGGCTTAATCTAAATTTCTCATACGTAATATACTGCAGTAACTATAATCTGTGCACAGTAAACAAATAATAAAATAAAAATAGAAAAGTAATAAAAGCCGCACTTTTGTCAATAAATTAGATCAAATCATAAATTTGTTACGCATTTTCAGTTTGTTTTGATAGTAAACGTAGGTTATGGCCAAGGGAGATAAACTTTTTAATAAGGAGCACACGATTTTTTATATTTGTCCGAAAATATAGGATATGTTTGTGACGTCACCTTTTTGCCATACTATTTTTATCTGACAAAATAAATCAATACTTGGATAAAATAAAATAGAATGACTTAAAAAACACAAAAAAATTTATTTAACCCTTAATAACGATTTAAACGTGTATTCCCTTTAAAAAAATATCCAAAGGTCAGTGATCCCTGTGTACAGGTTTTAAAATCATCTGTAACTGCAGTACTAATAACTACTTAATTTCACAAACCATAAAAGGGATATTTTGTGCTCAATTAAACTATAAACCGTAAAAACTAAACATATATATATATATATATATATATATATAGTATATATATATATACATATATATATATATATATATATATAGTCAAGTGACTAAAAATGCAAAAAATAACACCAAAACCGCGAAAAAAGCTTCCAGTACGGGTTGGAGCGCCATTTAAAGTTTAATAATTTTTTAAATCGCTTTAATAACTAAGAAAAAGATAAGGTTTGTTTAACGTCTTATTTATAAGTACTGTGGGTACCGGGTTTTAAAATAATTGGCGTATTATTGTTGAACAAAATCATTCAAAAGATATAATATATATTTATTGAAAAGGAGATTTTGTTGCAGACCATCTTTTGGATGAGTGTACTCCAGAATCGAGGAAGTCCAAGATGTATTGCAATTCATGACACTTCGTCCTTAACATCAAAATTTCGTCTAGACCACTAGTTTAGTAATGTGATAATACATTTATGTTCTAACTTTTAAATAAAGTGATTTGAATTATAAAACAATACAATGATGTATGTATACTCACTTTTACCTTGACTTTGACCTTATTTTTTGTTCCATATTATTGCGACTTAAATAGTTATTTTACTGTATGATAATATTAATTTAAAAGAGTAGCTAATTTTTTTTTAATTATTAAAAGATATGTTCTATCTCTTTTTGCATTTTATTTAATTTAATTTTCTAAATAAAGAACACTATAAAAATATTGGTAAAAATTTAATATAAATCGGAGCAAAATTAACGAAAATACAGCAGTTTAACTAACCATACTTCAGCGCTTTTCCGTAACTATACGTTTTTAAACTCGGTGCCCGTCATAAGTTTAAAACTTCTGCACCGATCCATATAAAGTTTTAACTATTTTTTATAACTAATTAACAATTTTTATCACAAACCAATAAAATAAAATCTTAACGAGATTGTGAGAACGAGAACTGAGCTCTAGTTCTCGTTCTGGCAGTCTTGTTAAGATTTTATTTCTTGGTTTGTGAAAAATAATTTCAACCGAAAGCTTATAAACCTTCTCTATATTGTAAGTAAATGTTTTCATATAACCTATATTAAAATAATCATTTTATATTAAATATTTTATTAATTTATTTCTTTTAAAGTAATCTTAACTTTTATTATATTATGCAAGGACAGAATAGTTCTTCATAGTATATAAAAAGTTTAAGTTTCTTAAAATGTTTATTAAACCTTTTTATTCTGGAGAAAAGCCAAATAATATTTTCTTCAAATAGTTTTTTAATGTTATGTTTTAATGCACCATTGAGTTTATTAAATAAATTTTGCCTGTGTCGTTAAAAAGTAATCATAAAAATATACCTTTTAAGCATAAATTAACCATTAAAAGCTTTATGTTAAAAGAATTATCCAGTTGCAGTAAAGGTTGTAAAAATTATTTGTACAGTTTTTGCAGCCTTTCTTTGTAAATAAATTTCTTTGTTTAAATTTGAAAATAATTTGCAGTCCGAAAATGTATTGATATTTTTCGGTGACTTCAAAATTTGAAGCATTATTTGTAAAAAAAATACAAAATTTTTCACTGATTTAACAAAATGCGGATGGTACTGCAAATAATGATAACCACAATTGAGTTCCTAGACGTGACCTCATTACAGACACAACAAAACAAATTTTATTAAGCATCCCTTATATGGTCAATATACTATAACATAAAATATGGCTTTTGTTGTTTTGTTACTTTATATTACCATAGTTTAATGATAATTTTATAAAATATTCTTTTAACTTTAATATTATTCGAATATTTTATACCGAAGACAGAGTATAGGTGGGGGAGGGCAGGGTTAGTGTTGGAGAATTAAATCCTTTTGTAATTCCTTAATTAAACCTGAGACTAATACACACTTTATAAATCCCCTTGAGAATTGTGTAAATTATTTCTTTCGTTCATTCATCAATAGAATCAGACCGTGCAGGGATAAAAAAATTACCACGGTCGGACCAAGCAGAAGTCACTCCCTTCTTAAAATAAACGAAATTTAATAGCAAAATAAACAAAACAGAAAAATTATATAAAACCTTCGTTTTTACCGTCTAGGAACTCAAGAATGTTTTTCTAGTAACTCGAGCATCTTTGTCTAGCAACTTAACAATCCCAAATTCATAATTTTGTAATTATCGGATCACCGTCTAGCAACTCAAGTACACCCAGAAAATATGGTTTAAAAAGCTCCAGTTGTTCTGATAATTAAGATTAAGCTTGCAACGTTGTTAAAGCCCTCATCGGCATAATTTTGAACTAGTATAAAAAGTCCATGATAATTCATAGCCAAGTTTTGCTTGTTGTTCTGGCAGTTACTAGCGTGTTTTTTAAGAAATTTTTATAATTTATTGAATAAATGCCATAAAAAATACAAGAATAATTAGTCTACAATTTGTGTTAAGAGTTTTGGTAGTTGTCATCATAGATTCCGTAAAAAATTCTGGCATCAAGCAAAACATGCAAAGTCGGATTTGTTATGCCTGCAGTTTAAGTGTAAATCATTCAAGAACTTACGTTTTATCACTTTATATAAAATTAGTTAAACGTTAGCTGATTTTTAACTGTGCCTATATATTTTTCTGAAATTTAATGTCTTGTTTTCTAAAGTGTTTTTGCTTCTAGCCGAGACACAAACCCAAAATCGTATATTTCTGTAAATATGGTAAAAATTTTCGACTCTTTTGACCTACCCACCATTTTTATTAGCTGATTGAACCGAATTGAAACACTGCTGCTCCTTAATTTCAATCGCCAATACGCCGGTCTTATCCCTTTCACCCCCTAGTAACAGTTTATGGACTTACTTGATATACTGTACATGTAAAAAACCTACTAGACAGTCCCATAGTTGTAAAAATATGCGCTAACCTTAACCTTCACTGGTACAACGCCGGTAAACTTAAACTTTATGTACACACACTAAACTACTTACTAATAACAAAATGGTAAATGTGGAACAATATAAAACTAAAATTATCATTACGCGCCATTAAGTAGTAACGTCCTTTTAAGGCCGTTATTAAGTGACGATGTGTTACGTTTTTAATCATCGCCTTATGTATATAATTACCTTATATTCTTAGATTATTCGCTTAACGCTTTCCAATTCTTATGATAATGACCTGGCAATTTTTTATTACTATGTAAATATTAAAAGTTTGTTTTCTTGAATGTTTAGGATCTTCGTACGGAAATACTTAAATAAAATGGAGATTCAAGGAAGACCAAAATAGAACTGGTAGTTTATTCTCAAAGAACTCGACAAATGCCGTAATGGGGAATTCAAATTAAGTAGATAGATATACATTATCATACACACCAACAAGTATTACACAAGAGAAAATACAATCCCTGTACTATTTACGGGAATTATGTAAAATATAATTAAAATTGGCAATTAATACTATTTTTAAATTAAAATTACACACAAAACAGATAAAAATTATGTTTTTAAGTTGTATATACATGGTTAGAAGAAAAATTCAGAACGATGGATTATCTCAGCAACCGTTGAATATAATTGAAACAAATTTTGTGCCTATGGGTAACTGAATATCAAGAATTTAAAATTATATTTTCAGGTTTGCCAAGTTTATAGCTTTCTCTGTAGGTTAGAGTAATTTTTAAAATTTTAAATGGAATACCATATTTTTAATTATTGTAATCAATTGCTTGTATCAACTTTACTATGAACTCAGTATTATCGTTTTTACTTCTGTCAATTTCGAAGATATTGCATCAAACTTGAATACAGAAACGATCACGTATGGTCAAATATCTCAAAAACGATCCAACTGAAATTTATTAAAATTAGTACGGGGGGTTAACTGAACATTCTATATTTAGGAATTGCATTTGCGATGTTTTATAATTAAATTTCCTTCTTCCCTTGCCTTGACTTTTATTTTTTAAGAATATTGAAAACGTCGCAAAAATGCTATTCATGAATTTAGAAGATTCAGTTTTACCCTGTACTAATTTTGATAAATATTGGTTGGATAGTTTTTAGATACTTAACCATACCTAGCCGTTTTTGTATTAATTTCGAAAAAAGCCATATCTCGAAGTTGAATAGCAGTAAAAAACGATAATATGTATTGGGTCATAATAAAGTTGATAGAAAGCAATTAATTACAAAAAAGTATTCCATTTAAAAACCTAAACTACAGAGAAAACTATACATTGGCCACCATGCAAATACTATTTTTAATTCTTCATGTTTAGTTAAGCCTTCGCACAAAATTTGATTAATTTATATTTGACGGATGCTGAGATGATCCACCGTTCCGTTTTTTCTTCTAACCTCTGTAAAGTACAGTCATAACTGTAAATTTTCAATATATTTCGGTGTGATTTTTACACCGATGTTTCAGCAAAGACCAATGCAAATTGTCGCCATGACGCTCTCAAGTTAGGACGGGAAAACGGCCAAAAAATTTAGCTCTATCTATTTAGACAATGCCGGATTAAGCTGAAAGCCGTGAAGCGACCAGCTTCAGCGCTGGGGAAAGGGGGCGCAAAAAATGAGGGTGCAATGCACTCCTTTTCCGGGGACCATTTTTTGTGGATGAAGAGGCGTAAAAACGCAAAATAACTAGAAATGGGTGCCTTTTTGAAGGTGAGGACCTTTTTTCCTGCTCTTCAACTTTTTCAGACAAAAAAATCCCAGCTTCCCATCTGGTGTTTCAAATACCAAGGTGAGCGCAAAATTAATAGTTCGCTTCACTTCAAAAAAGCTTCGTCCGGCACTGTATTTAGAGACCCAAAATATAAAATTTAAAGGTTTGATCACGAAATGGTCACTAATTGTGTCGAATTAGCTATCCATATAATATACTATACTAACTTTTACAGCGTGTTCAAAATATCAAGAACATCGAAAAATGTTAAGCGCTAAAATTAATCATACATGGCTCGAACAAAAACGATGCAATTGATCAACATTGATTAGCATGATTAAGTATTGGTCAGCAAGATTAAAATTGGTTCTATATTAAATGAAGACAATCAAAGACAAAGAAAATTTTGTGAGCGGCCCAAAATTAAAAATTTTAGATTCAAAAAACAAATTTTAAAAGCTAGTAACAATTATAGAATCGGTCATAGGAATTTAATATTTTGTCAAAGAAACTTAAATGAATATAACAATTGCTACAGCATGAAACGACTTCCGAATATATATGTAGCAATTAGTGCCCTTGAAATTTTCAAACTCTTTTATATTTATTCCAGTATTTTTTGACAAAATATTAAATACCTATGCCTAAGTAGAGATAGCGACGATTGCGCGCGCAGATCTCTTGCGACGATTGCGCGCGCAGTCTGAAGTTAGCTACCCAGGGCCTAGCGCGCAAAGTTAGGCAACCCGCCTACCGCCCAAAGGATTAGGCAACCCGCCCTAAGTTAGGCAGCCCCGCCCGAAGTTAGGCAACTAGCTTTACAGCTCGGCAACTTACCGCCCAATATACAGGGTGTGCACCTCCGGGCCAACTTCCGGTCGTCAGCCATGTTTGAGTTCTAATGAAAGGTAAAAATAAGCCGAATTAAATGACGGTATCTGGACCTCTTAAATCATAGCCGTAAGGGAAAAAACTAGAATATTTTTTTTTACATGTTATACAAAAGCATTTAAATTAGGTTTGTTTTCTAAAATAATATGTAATTATTTCCATAAGATTGGTTTGCTAAAGGAAGTTGATAAGAAAAACAATGTTTGTTAGATATGGTTCTGACGTAGGAGTCTGACGTAGAAATTTATCGTTTAGGATGACGTAGGAGTCTGACGTAGAATGTTTGACGTAGAAAATTTGACGTATTGACGTCGGCGCCAACTTGAGTGAAAAGGAACCTGAGCGTCGCCCGTCGCGTGGGTGCGATCCTGTATCGGCTTCCGGTTTTAAAAATTTTATCTTCCGCGACATATAATATTTGTTTCGGTGTTCTTATTTTCGAAAATGCATAGAAAACATACAAATAAAATTGTTGTTGTTATGGGCAATATTTTAAGATAGATACAGAGTTTTTATGATTAAATTGATATGTAATATGTCAACAAGTAAATAGGTTACTTACCAAATACTTTTTACTATCACAAATGATGTCAAAATTTCACAAGTTCTCACTTCAATAACAAATTTCAGAAGCAAATGTATCGTGTTTTAATCAAATTTTGTTTTGCAAAATGACTTATACTCTTTATCAATAGTTGTGGTATATGAGTGTAGCATGAGAAACAAACAGCTTTATGTTTTTCTTTACATTATTAAGTTTTAATATACCGTTTGTCCCAATAAATTGCAAGTTATACAGAGTGTTATGGCAAATATTATTAGTTTTAATATACCAGCTGTCCCAATAAATTACTTTTAAAACTGCATGTTATACAGAGTGTTATGGCAAATATTATTAGATTAAAATGAGACAAATTACTTTGTTTTCTATCACTATATTTATCAACATTGTGACTGCAGTTTCGAAGCTTTGCTACATTTTCAAACTGAATTCAGTTTGAAAATGCAGTTACAAGCTTCGAAACATGTAACACGATGTTGATAAACCTAAGTGATAGAAAAACAAAGTAGTTTGTCTCATTTTAATTTCTAAATGATCTATCACAAAGTAACGGACAACTCAATCCAGTATTTAAATATTATTAGTTTTTAATATACCTGTTGTCCTTAATAAATTTGCTGAGATTATACAGAGTGTTATGACAAAAATGTTATTAGTTTTTATTATACCGGATGTCCTAATAAATTATTTTAAAACTTGCATGTTATACAGAGTGTTATGGCAAATATTATTAGTTTTTACTATACCATTTGTCCTAATAAATTATTTTTAAACTGTATGTTATACAGAGTGTTATCGTTAATATTATTAGTTTTTATTATACCATTTGGTCCTAATAAATTATTTTTTAAAACCTGTATATGTTATAAACAGAGTGTTATGACAAATATTATTAGTTTTTATTATACCATTTGTCCCATTAAATTATTTTTAAAACTGTATGTTATACAGAGTGTTATGGTTTAATATTATTAGTATCTATTACATCGGATGTCCCAATAAATTATTTTAAACTGCATGTTATACAGAGTGTTATGACAAATATTATTAGGTTTTAATATACAGGATTTGTCCCTAATAAATTGTAAGTTATACAGAGTGTTAGTGGCAAATATTATTAATTTAATATACCGGTTGTACTAATAAATTATTTTTTAAAACTGCATGTTATACAGAGTGTTAAGTGGCAAATATTATAAGTTTTTATTATACCATTTGTATTTAAACATTTTAAAAAGTTGCCAAATTATACAGAGTGTAATGGCAAAATATTATTAGTTTTTAATATACCTGTTGGTCCCTATAAATTATTTTAAAGCTGTAAATTATACAGAGTGTTAAGATAAACATTATTAGTATTTAATATACAGGTTGTCCCAATAAATTATTTTAAATTGTAAGTTATACAGAGTGTTATGGTAAATATTATTAGGTTTTAATATACCTTTGTATTTAAAACATTTTAAAAGTTGCAAATTATACAGAGTGTAATGGCAAATATTAGTTTTTAATATATCTGTCGTCCTAATAAATTATTTTAAATTGTAAGTTATACAGAGTGTTATGGTAAATATTATTAGTTTAGTTACCGTTTGTCCTAATAAATTGCAAATTATACAGAGTGTTATATGGTAAATATTATTATATTTTAATATACCGATTGTCCCAATAAATTACAAGTTATACAGAGTGTTTTGACAAATATTATTAGGTTTTAATATGCTGATTGTCCCAATAAATTACAAATTATACAGAGTGTTATATGGTAAATATTATTATTTTAATATATCAGTTGTCCAGAATAAATTCCAAATTATACTACAGAGTGTTTTGACAAATATTATTAGGTTTTACCATCTGTCCCAACAAACATGCAAATTATACAGAGTGTTATAGCAAATATTATTGGTATTTATTATACCGTTTGTCCTAATAAATTACAAGTTATACAGAGTGTATGGCAAATATTATTAGTTTATTATATCAGTTGTCCGAATAAATTGCAAATTATACAGAGTGTTTTGACAAATATTATTAGGTTTTACCATCTGTCCTAATAAATTGCAAATTATACAGAGTGTTATAGCAAATATTATTGGTATTTAATATACCGTTTGTCCTAATAAATTACAAGTTATACAGAGTGTATGGCAAATATTATTAGTTTAATATATCAGTTGTCCGAATAAATTGCAAATTATACAGAGTGTTTGACAAATATTATTAGGTTTTAATATACCGATTGTCCCAATAAATTACAAGTAGGAATTTTGTTAAAGATAATGGTCCGATATGGACAGGGGAAATTTCGGCAAGAAAAACAATATATTTATTTTAACGTACATTATTTATTCTACTAATTTCAAATTACAAGAGACTAATAAGTTTTACAATTGATTCTCTTTGTAATTCAGCTTTTTATTTAGTCCTAACTCTAACAGTTGTTTAATTAAGTTGCTTTTCAATTTGTTTTTTTGTACATTTTCTGATAGACATATCAGCATATCAGTAGTATGTTGTTTAAAAAATGTTTTTCTGAAAGATAGGCCCTGTTTTTTAAAATACGGCACTGTTTTTCTAAAATACGGCACTGTTTTTTAAAAACGGCACTGTTTTTAAAATACGGCACTGTTTTTCAAAATACGGCACCGTTTTTAAAATACGGCACCGTTTTTTAAAATACGGCACTGTTTTTTAAAATACGGCACTGTTTTTTGAAAAAACGGCACCGTTTTAAAATACGGCACTGTTTTTCTAAAATACGGCACTGTTTTTTAAAATACGGCACTGTTTTTAAAATACGGCACTGTTTTAAAATACGGCACCGTGACACTAAAAACAGTGCCATCGTATTGCAAAAAACAGTCTGCAGAGATATGAAAATCTAACAGATGCCAACTATTACAAAAAGCGTACCATATTTTAAAAGCAGGTGCCGTATTTTAGAAAGAAAAACAGTGCCGTATTTTAAAAACGGTGCCGTTTTTAAAAAAGCAGTGTCGTTTTTAAAAAACAGTGCCAAACAGCCTTTAGAAAAACATTTTTTAACAACAATACTACTGATATGCTGTCAGGAAAATAATAAAAAAAAACAGATAACGATCAAGTTAGGTTGAACAGAGGAATCGTGGTGAACGGCGGTGGTAAACCCAAATAATGTACGTTAAATAAGTATGACGCCCTATGGGCAGCCGGCATTCGACATTTAATATTGTGACTACTCTGTATAATTGCAATTTATTCGGACATTCGAAGCTAATAATATTTGCCATACAACTTGGTAAACAACCTTTGTAACACTACTGTATATTTGGCAATTATTGGGTTTGTCGACGCTATTAAAACCTGTGTATTTTGTCCAAAAGCCTCTGTTTTCTTTAATTTATTGGGTTAATCGGTATAATAAATATATCATTTTTCTCTTTACTCGATTTGTTTATTAGGACAAACATTGCTCACTTCAATATTATTTTCGCAGCAACTCTGTATAACTGTTAAAATAATTTGTAGGACGACAGATATATTAAAAACTAATATTTGCCGTCAGCACTGTTTACCTTTAAAATGTTTTAAATACAAAGCGTAGCAGCTGTTGTACCACTGCTACTCTGCATAACTAATTAAAATAATTGTGGGACAACCTGTATATTAAATATGTTTATATTAACACTCTGTATAATTTACAGCTTTAAAATAATTTATAGGGACAACAGGTATATTAAAAAACTAATAATATTTGCCATTACTCTGTATATTTTGTAAATCATTTAAATAAATAGTATAATAAAAACTTATAATATTTGCCATAACACTCTAACATGCAGTTTTTAAGCAATTTGATAGTACAACCGGTATATTAAATTAATAATATTTGTAACACTCTGTGTAACTTACATTTATTGGGTGGCTTAATATGTAAAAAACCTAATAATATTTGTCATAACTGCTTCTGTATAACATACGGTTTAAAAATAATTAGGACGTAATTTAATAAATATAATAATATTGTATAACACTTTCTGTATAACAATACAGTTTTAAGAAAGAAACTATTGGGACAAATGGTATAATAAAAACTAATAATATTTGCCATAACACTCTGTATACAACATACAGTTTTTAAAATAATTTATTAAGACAAATGGCATAATAAAACTAATAATATTAAACCGATAACACTCTGTATATAACATACAGTTTTAACAAATAATTTATTAGGACAATATGTATAATAAAAACTAATAATATTTGCCATAACACTCTGTATAACATGCAGTTTTTAAAATGGTATTGGTTAGGACATCCGGCATAATAAAAAGCTAACCAATATTTGTCATAACACTCTGTGTAACTTGGCAAATTCTATTAGGACAACAGGTATATTAAAAACTAATATGCCACTTAACACTCTGTATAACATGCAGTTTAAAAATAATTTATTACTGGTATATTAAAACTAATATTGCCATATTTCTCTGTATAACTTGCAATTTATTGGGACAAACGGTATATTAAAACTTAATAATGTAAAGAAACACATAAAGTTGTTTTGTTTCTCATGTACACTCATAACCACAACTATTGATAAAGAGTATAAGTCATTTTGCAAAACAAAATTTGATTAAAACACGATACATTTGCTTCTGAAATTTGTTATTGAAGTGAGAACTTGTGAAATTTTGACATATTTGTGATAGTAAAAAGTATTTGGTAAGTAACCTATTTACTTGTTGACATATTACATATCAATTTAATCCATAAAACTCTGTATCTATCTTAAAATATTGCCCATAACAACAATTTTATTTGTATGTCTTCTATGCATTTTCGAAAAATAAGAACACCGAAACAAATATTATATGTCGCGGAAGATAAAATTTTTAAAACCGGAAGCCGATACAGGGATCGCACCCACGCGACGGGCGACGCTCAGGTTCCTTTTCACCGTTGGCGCCGACGTCAAATACGTCAAATTTCTACGTCAAACATTCCTACGTCAGACTCCTACGTCATCCTAAACGATAAATTTCTACGTCAGACTCCTACGTCAGAACCATACTAACAAACATTGTTTTTCTTATCAACTTCCTTTAGCAAACTAATCTTATGGAAATAATTACATATTATTTTAGAAAACAAACCTAATTTAAATGCTTTTGTATAACATGTAAAAAAAATATTCTAGTTTTTCCTTACGGCTATGATTTAAGAGGTCCAGATACCGTCATTTAATTCGGCTTATTTTTACCTTTCATTAGAACTCAAACATGGCTGACGACCGGAAGTTGGCCCGGGGTGCACACCCTGTATATTGGGCGGTAAGTTGCCGAGCTGTAAAGCTAGTTGCCTAACTTCGGGCGGGGCTGCCTAACTTAGGGCGGGTTGCCTAACCTTTGGGCGGTAGGCGGGTTGCCTAACTTTGCGCGCTAGGCCCTGTAGCTAACTTCAGACTGCGCGCAATCGTCGCAAGAGATCTGCGCGCGCAATCGTCGCTATCTCTACTTGCCTAATTCTCTAATTATTGTTACTAGCTTTTCAGAATTTGTTTTTTGATTCTAAAATTTTTTTTTGGTCGCTCACAAATTTTTTTTGTTTTTAAATGTCTTGATTTAATACAGAACTCCTTTAATCTTGCTAACCAATTAACTAATCATACTGACCAATGCTGATCATTTTCTGTTCAATTGCATTCTTTTGATTGAACCATGTATGATTAATTTGAGATGCTAAAAATGCGTTTAATTAAGCTGTTTAAGGTTAAACAACCAAACTGGTGTACAAATTAAGCGCCACCATCGGATTATTTTTAAAACATTTAGGGGCACGTTGGCTTTTGTTTGCCTTCTTTTTTGCTCCCGTTTTACAGTGTTAGTAATATTTTTAATGATTTATTAAATTAACGCAATAAATAAAAAACAGTATACAACTCGGGTTAAGTATTTTAGTGGTTGTCATTGCTGAAATAATGTAAGGTGGGTGGACCATAGAAGACCATGCTCCTTTAAAGGCCAACTATAAAAGTCATAGGTATTGTCATGTGATAAGAAATTCCTTTCACTTACACTAAGCTACATCAAACTTAAGGACACATAGGCAGCGGCGAATCGCTGGCGTCGTTATTTTGCTAATGCGGACCATTGCTTCTTGGACTTCGGTCGTCGACGTTAAAATTGTAATTCGCACACACAGCAAATGGTAATTTTTTTATGTAAACAACCCATTATTATCCCATTTTTTACCGTAAATTGTCATATAAGCGATCTGTTACGCTACTGAATAAAAATACATTAATAATTTTGTTTCGATTTTCATTAAAATATTTTTAGGCCGGTGGTTCCTTCTAAGGCCAAACAAAATTTGACGATTGGCCTTGCTATGGTATTTGGGCCTTATAAGTTCACTAGAAGCCTTTACAACTTCCCTAAATTTTCGTTTTTTAATCTTAGGACAAGACTGACTATATGCCATGGTAGGTTCGTAATAATTATACTACTCAGTCTGTAGTGCCTGTTATTTTTATAAATATAAAAAATTGTCATAGAGGATGATCGCTTTGGCCTATTTAGGAACATTTTGGCCATACAAAGAACGAACCCAAGTGGAAGGCCAATATAGGTGTTTTTATTATTATTATAATTTCGTTCTAAAACGCATTGGTACTAATTTTTAACCGATAAAAAACATCTTACTATAATTTTTAAACAATTTCCATTAATATATTCTTAGTTAAAGAATGGTATTCAAAGAATGTTTGTTGGACTTTTAAAGAAGTATATATTATGTTACGTATTTAAAATTCTTAAATGGAAGAGCTATTTATGTAGTGTTAGTAAAAGCGAACTCTAGTTTTGAAGTTAGGTGACTGATTCATAATATTGGCCTCGTATGGATCCCTGTTCCTTGCAAGGCCATCTGGAAGAGCTTAAGAAAAGTTTAGTTTAGTAAATGGTGATTACATCTAGAATACAAGAAAGAACAATTTTTAATACAAAATACAACAAAGCGTTGATAAATAATTTGCTTCTTTCATTTATCCCTAAAATAAACTAAGGAAAACTGTTTTTTCGTTAGAGTGGTTTTTCCTGGTAAACCCAACTTACTTTAGTTACGTGTCGACAGTTCAAGTGTAAATAGTCAAGAACTTAACATTCTTTTTCAATAGCCCAAAACAATTCTTTTTTTTAGTTATTAAGTTAAATTAATTGAATTAAAGAAAAAAATATTTTTTTAAACAAGTTTTCATATTTAAAAGTTATTTTTATTAAAATAAACTACTCTTTAAAACGTTTTTTGATATTAGCAGAAATACAGGTATTTTACTGTTAAGCAAAAATTACATTTTTTGGCCAAACCTCGTAGATGACTGATAGAATTTGATATCTAATTGTTAAATTTTCGCCCTTTCTGCTTTAAAAAAATCGGTGGCTATAATTTGAAACCAGAGCCCTTATTATTCTCTCTTCGTGTTTTAAACTCAAACTCAAAAAATATAAACAAAATGTTTTTGTTTATGTGTCGAAATTCGTCGCGTTCATTCTAGTTTATTATAAATTGTGTTTGTCACTATGATTGGTAACAAATTAAAAACACTATTTCTAAGTCTATTTCTAAGCATGTTTCGCAGATCGCTTATTAATTAGCAGATAGTTGATTTTAATTACAATCTCATCACTGTTATTTATTTTGACATGTTAACAAACTGCAAAAAAAAAATCATTATTAGCTGTAGACTAGGTCCGAAGCATTTAAGAAACGTAAAAAGTGAAAAAAAATATAGTAGAATAGAACCCATTGAAAAAATGGAGAATATAACAAAATTAGAGGGAAAATAAATTCCAGGCTATAAAAACAAAAAGTTTTTGCCGGCAAGGAAATTTTCTCCGCAAGATGATTTCCTAATATCCCGTCGAAATTCGTCGCGTTCATTCTAGCTAATTATAAATTGTGTTTTGTCATTATGATTGGTAACAAATGACAAACATTATTTCTAAGTATATTTCTAAGCATGTTTCGCAGATCGCTCATTAATTAACAGATACTTTATTTTAATTACAATCTCATCACTGTTTTTGTTCGAAATGTTAACAACTTGCAAAATTAACTTATTATAAGCACTGTGGATTTTTAACTGTAAGCTTATTCATTGGTTTTGACAAGACAAGTTTTATTTTTGCATTTTGATAATCTACCACTAAAATAAAATGCATTTAAAACTTTCTAATTCTAACCGAACTATGATGATTATATTACCCATCTTAGAGATCTGTTTGGTCTAAACGTTTAATAAAATAATCTCAGGGATTTTTTAATAAATTCGCCTGTAGAATTCTTTTTTGTGTATGTAAAATATTTTTTTTATTTGAAAAAGTGTATTTCCCCGGTGGTCCCATAAAAAACAAGTTGGGAGCGCGAGAAAGGTACTAGTCCGATTTTACGTACGTTTGTCGTGCGGTAAAGCTGCGCTACGCAGGGGCAACATGCTCGAAAACAAAAAGGCGCCTTCAAAATCAACAACCTTCGGGCAAAATTAAATTTTTCACCGACCTAAAAAAGGTACTAGTAGTAGTTTTCAGGTTTTAAGACCACAGTAAAATTAACCAGCACGTGTAATTTGATTGGTTGAAAGCGCTACAGACGGTCATGCAAAATTTCATACTGAGGGGGCGGGTCATGGTTTGTTCTGGTTAGTTAGATCTTTTTTAATTTGTTTAAACCAATCAAATTACACGTACTTGTGCTTTTTACTGTAGTCTGTATTTTTAAGTGTAGGTATTACCCGAGTTTTATTTTTCATTTTTTTTTCATTAATTTTTACTTTTTAGTAAGCGTTATTGTTTTGAAGTCGATTTAATTTGTTTTTAACTGCTTATTAAATATTTTGCTTTAAAGATCTGGGGCGGATATATCTGGAAAATATGGCGACCAATGAATTTTCGCGTGTTTAAAAATTACTAGATTTTTCAATAAAGATTCGTGTTTCGATAAGAGATCGCACTATTAGAAACTTTGTTGTTGAACTGCCAATTTCTAACAACCGATTTGTCTTTAGGAGAAAAAATATTACCTCGAAAGCACTGCATCACATATCTGGGTCCGATAGTTGTTTTGTATTGCGATGCTACTTACTCCAAGACGTACATTTATTAATAAATTATGGGCAATTTAAGATCGGACTTGATCTAAATTTTACTGTGAGCATAAAAAATGCCAAAAATAAAATATGTTCTATCAGACAGTTCAAAGTTTAATAAATTGAAAAATGACCATCGGACAACCAGTCTCTTCAAAAACCAGTCACTTGAATAACTGATGAAAGGTATCAACAAATTATGGTGTTTTGGTAATATTAGATTAAAATTTTACTCTAAACAAAAAACTATGTTCTATCGGAGAGTTTAGAGTTAAAAAATTCGGATAAATAACTGTATTGATGTCCGTAGGACAATTCGATTGTCCTGGGGATATGGTAATGGAATGGCTTAATGATTGACAAGTTAGTTAGCTCTAGTGGTAGTGACCCTGGATTTTGATCCTGGTTGTTTTGGGTTCGAATTCTGTGTACATGCGAAGTACCTAATGTGGATTTTTCTGGTGTTATTGTTGAAACTGTTTAAAGTGCTCTGCTCTTTGCAGATTACAATTAAATTTATTATTCAAAATAAATAAATATTACAAAAAGAAGTTTATAAAAATATGAAAATTTTAAAACTAGGATGTTGTTAAGAAAATTTAAGGGTAGATTCTACATCAAAAAATATAAAGAGAAGTTCATATATAAACATGGGTCCGCAAACTTATTGTTTTCAAGATACAAGGTGTTAAACTTTTAAAAAACTGATTTTTTTTACCATTAGCCAAAAAAAGTACTCTTGTCCAATATCGTAAAGTAAAGCATTTTCGAAAAAACAACTTTATCTTTAAATAGGGTTGTATTTAATAATTTAGTTTGTCGGTTTGACATAGGCTCTCTTTTATTTTATGCATTCTCTTTCCGCTAATTCTCTAGCTTCAATTTATTAAAAATATGTATTATTCACAATTCTGCAACATTATTTTTTAGTGTCGTAACAATTAAAAAACATCTTTTTGATAAGTTTTTTAGTACCATTTGCAACAGAATACCCTCATGTTTTTACTAAGTTTTTACATATCCCCACTTAAAAAAACTCGTTTTTGTCGAAAATGCTTCAGTTTATCAACATCGAACAAAAGTATCTTTACTTTAGCTAAGGGTTTAAGCTACCTAAAAATGCTATTTTTATTTGTTTGTTATACAGGGTGTAAAAATAATTAACACTATTGTGTAAAGGTTAATCCATCCCTGGCGAACTAATGAAGGCACATGTTTTACAAAGATGCTATTTGAGAAGTTCCAACTTGCATTTATCATATTAAAAATATTTTATAGTACCAAGTAATAAAAAAAAGTTATTTAAGAAAAACAGATTTTCCGCGGCGTCCTTTAAGGGCACATATCTCTGTATGGAGGGGCTTTAGGAAAAAAATATGGGAACGTGTCATATTATTTTCATATATTCTATATGAATCCGGAGAAATTGCTCAAATATTCTTGGACACCCTGTATACATTGTGTCCATGGATGGACTTAACTATACCTGTAAATAAAATATTTTTAGTATTTTAAAATAGTTATTCTTCATAAAAATGTTTGCTTTGTCTAAAATGCTAAAAGCTATAATGAAATTTGCCGTAGTATATACACGTTGGTTCTAATCAGAAAAACATATTTTTTGAGACTACCTAATTAAAAAGCTTAAAAATGTAATTAAAAGTGTGTATATATTTTTTGCTATTTATTATGTTTTCTTGAGAAAATTAAGGTTAATGTTAATGAAAAAAATATTTTTCAATTAAACAAATATATATATTTCAGAATAAAAGCGTTAAAAAGAATTACCCTATAATATACAGGGAGATTTAAAATTACCAAAATGTTATTTTTAGAAAATAAAAACAATTGGTTATAAATATATTTTTTTAACGTTTAACTTTTTGTTGAATAAATTGTTTCTTTTTGTGTTACTACTTACCCTTTAACCTTACTTGATATTGTATGCACATAAAAAGTAAAATTAATTATTTATTAAAAAAACACCTAATTTTTTAATAATGATGAAGCTTAAAATGTATAGGACTTCTTTTATTAACTTTTTATGCTTTTTAATTACGCATTTTTAAAAATATATTGTTATTTTTTTTCAAAATAATAATTTTGCGGTTTTTAAGCACCCTGTATATCATATGCAATTTTTATTTCACCTTTAAGCATTTCAGACAAAGCAAAATTTTATATAAAGAATAACTTTTTCGAAATATTAAAAATACAAAAGGTTTCTGGTATAGTTAAGTTCATCCATGGACACATTGTACAGTGCAAGTTTATTTTGCCCACACTGTATATTATTATGTTTACTGATTTTAAGAAAACATATATTACCTCGTTTTTCTTATGACAGTAAGACAAAAAATGTCTTTTATGCTTTATTTGTTTTCTTGGAGATTAAATTTAAACAAAATATTATTTGGCTTTTCTCCAGAATAAAATTAAAAAGTTTATTTAACATTTTATGAAAATTAAAACATTTATACATTATGAAGAACGATTCTGCTCTTACACAATATAATAAAAGTTATTACTTTAAAAGAAATAAAATAATGAAATATTTAATATTAAGTTACTTGCAATACAAAGGTTTCAATCTATAAACAAAGGTTCATTAGCACTTGGTTGAAATTATTTTAATCTAATAAAATAAAATCTTAACAAGACGCCAGACGAGAACTGGGCCAATGGTTGCGTCTCCTTTAGAGTTTGACATTACTTTTGAAAAAAATTAACTGATAAAAGATACATAGCGCTAATGAACCTTTGTTTGTAGATTGAAACCTTTGTATTTTAAGTAACTTAATATTAAATATTTCATTATTTTATTTCTTTTAAATAGTAATAACTTTTATTATATTGTGTAAGAGCAGAATCGTTCTTTATAATGTATAAAAGTTTTAATTTTCATAAAATGTTAAATAAACTTTTTAATTTTATTCTGGAGAAAAACCGAATAATATTTTAAAATATATAATTATTGCTTTTAATAAAAAACAAAACAACTTACCAAAATTCTATAAATGAGGCACTTCTTTGCTTCTTTGGGGTAGGAAAGGTCACTACTGTACACTCGATCTTCCATATTCACAACTTCTGAGATTATTCACAACTTAAACAAGCAGACTCACAAACAAACTTAACTTCTAACTAGCAGCGGAGGGCAGTTACCATATTTTTCTGTTTAATTCATAAATTCAAGCTGAGATAAGGTATAGGCAGTATTAACTAAGTAACGGCAGCAACAAATCAGGTGCTCAACTGCAAAAAAAAATAGTAATTAATATGGTGTGCGTATGCAAATTGCATGATTTATTTTAGCGGAAAAGATTGTTTATTATTAACAACGTAAAATTTCTGACGAAATTCGTGAGGTCAGATGCGCTGTTATTTTGCAAAATGGACGGCATTTTAAGTTAAGGTGGTTTTCTGGGAAAACGGGGCAATGAATTTAAAAACCTATAATAATAAATAAAAAATCACAAAAGTAGGCTTATGGTCCGTGAGCCAGCGACAGATTTTCGTGACTAATTTCCTCTTAGTCCATAGTCCATAATGCTTCAAGAGGGTTGTACATGAATTTTTGTGAGCGTCAGCTGGGGCGCCGATGGTGGGAATTGTACTGGGTGCTCCAAAAAAATATTAAACTTGTGTTTTTTAATGAAACAACACCCTGTTTATTACTTTAGTTTTGGATTGTAGAAATAAAAATACCGTAAATTTTATTACCGATACCTATACCAAAAATGTAAGGTTTTAAGATATTTGGGATTTTTGAAAAATTCTTGACAAAAATCAAATTTTAATATATCTTACCTTACTTAGGCTTGACTTTGTATATTATGTTAGATTGCTAAAATTTTAACTTTACCATCACCTACATATAAATTTTTTACTAAAAATTATCCAGAAATTAATATAATAGTAAATGTTAGTTACTGGACACCCTGTATAATTTCTAGTAAAAAAATTAAATAAAGGTAATTGTAGACTAAATTTTATAGCAATCTAACATAATATAAAAAGTAAAGCGTAACTACAGGTAGGATATATTAACATTTTGTTTTTGTCATGATTTTTTCAAAAATCCCAAATATCTCAAAAACTTTTAGTTTTGGTATGGCGATCGTTGATAAAACTTGGATTATTTTTACTCCTACAATCCAAAACTAAACTAATATATAGGGTGTTCCATTTAAAAAGCACAAGTTTAATATTGATCCTTTTCTAGAGCACCCTGTACAATTCCACCATCGGAGACGTAGCTGACGCTCACAACAATTCATGTACAAGCCTCTTAAAGCATTTTACGAGTTATAGACTGAGAGGAAATAACTGAGAAAATTTTGCATCTGGCTAACGTTCTATTATTGGGTGCCAGGCAAGGAATTTCTCACGTATTTTTCCTACTAAACACGACTCTGAAGTGAAAACTGGAGGTCTTACTGAAAAAGCCGAGAAAAAAACATAAAATAATGTTTAACAAAATAAAGAAAATAGTCTGTGTTGGGCGGCGTCACGAATCTGATGTAAAAATTAGGGGTGACAGGAACCATGTAAACTTTGATTCCTTTAAATATTGGATCTCCTATTGATTTTTTAACAAAATTGAAAGGTTTATTGCAAAAACAACCAATGTCATTTCTAATGTGGAAACAATGTCAAGTTTTTTCCTAATTTACAAAAAAACTGATGCTTATAAAACCTTCGATTATATCTCTAAATGCGCAAAATACATACATATATATACATACATATTACAAAAAAATAAGTTAGTAACATAGGTTTGATAAAGTTTTTAGGAAATCAATTGAAATACATAAACACCCTAATAATTTCAATAAAGATAATGGTTACGATCTACACCAGTAAAGATCCCTGAAGATGCCTCGTGCAATCGATGGCGAAACGTCGGTACGATTTTAATTTGACGCGGTCCAAACCCAAGAACCAAGATTCCTTAGTTAACTAAGGTCTTAAAAGCTTCCGTGCTATTTCAGAATTGTCTCTCATATAAAATACTGGTTCAGTCTGGAGTTCCCCAGGGTTTTCACCACGGGCCTTTCCTATTTTTGATGTTACTTCATGATTTGCCTTCCATTTTTGATCATTGTTCCTACTTGTTACTTGCAAACGATTTGAAGATATACAAAACCATTTCGAGCGTAAATGTCTGGTGGAAAAACAATATGTCCTTAAATGCATCTAAATGTAAAGTAATATCATCTATCTACCTAACCAGAACTGCCCATCTATACCGCATTAACGGTACTTCTCTATCCAGAGTCACTTTGATAAACGACCTTATTGTAATTTTTGATCATGAACTTAGATTTATTTATCACATAGATAACATTATCGGAAAGGCATACAGGATGGCGGGTTATAAGACAGTGTTAGAAATTTAGAAATGTAACTTTCCGAATGAATAAATATTTTGCATTGGTTAGGAGTAATCTGGAGTACTGTGACAATGTTTGGAATCCCTATTAAATACACCCACATAAAAAGAATCGAAAGGATACAGTCTTAATTCGTTAATTACTTGCTTTACAAGTTTATAATGGACAGATCATTATTATCATACCAAGTAAGACTAAATATCTTGGGTATGGATAACTTGGACATCGTCAAAGGAGATTCTAATTATTAGAAGATGTCTTGGAGATGCGTCGAATAAAACTCACTCTAATGTTTGATCACAAGCTGTTAATTAAACAGCATAATAAACTGCTCTGACCTTCCAGCTCGCATTAATGTCAGAGTTTCCTCCAGAACAATGAGGCTACTTATCCCATTTGTTGTAAACATTAGTCGAACTGATCATTGATGTAAACGGACCTCTTAATCGACTAATGAGTTATTTCAATTGGTATATACCGTAGAAATTTAACCTATCTGGTTCTGTGGATTCTTTCAAAAATTAAGTCACTAAACGCTTAAGTAATTCCATCTAATGATGACAGGACTATAAAATTCCCCAGCATTTGCCTGCTAGTATTTGTAGTAACAGTAATTTAATTTATATTTGAAATATTGTTTAGTATGAAGTTGTTAATAATTGTTGTGTACTATTTGGAGATTTATCTCTGTTAAGTACTGGTAAATAAATAAATGAATAAAAATATTGTGTGACTCTTTGTTTTATATTTTAATTCGTCAAGTAGCATTTTTGAGGGTTTATATTTTTATTTACTTAAGGCAAAATAAAAATTATTTAATGACCGCTTCTGTTTTTTCCGACTTACATAAGTAGATTAGAAAACGAATAAATTATTAATAGCGTTTACTTACCAAAAAAATTAAATGTCTGATAAAAGATGGGTGCAGTCTGTATAACTGTCTAAAGTAAAAAATCATCGAGGCTGCAAAATTGATCCGATAAGAATAATAAGAAATATTTGTTGATGATTTATGGGTTAGGTACAATTTATCCATAATCATTAGCGACAATGTATAAGTTAAAAAAATATATATAGGAGCTCCAAATCAAAACGCAGTTTTTGATAAAACATAATTTTTAGAATAACTCACAATTTTTACTTCACGTTTTCTGTTTATGGATTTTGAAAAAAAACAATATATTTAATATTTATATATTTATTAAACAGGGTGTTTTAAAACAAATGCAAGAATTTTTTATCAAAAAATAAAAAAAAACTTCATAAGAATATATGTCCTAAACGTCTTAGTTTTTGGGATACAGGGTGTTAAACTTTTTAAAAAAAACATAAAAAATTCGTTAGACACCCATTTTGGTAAAAACTGTTATACTAGATATAAACCTTATTGAAATAACTATTTATTATTTTTGTTACATAATTCCTGATTAAAAATTATAAAACCTCATTTTTAAAAGAAAAAGATCCTGCAACGCTTCTTTTATGGTCTAAAAATATGCAATTAAGTACATTTATTTTTTTTCTCTTAAACTTAACAAGATACGAAAAAAACTCAGAGATATAAAAGCAGTATTTTTATTTGCCTACTCTAAGAAAAGCCCAAACATTTTACACACATCTACACAGTCAGTGGCGGTTTTTTGTTGGTAATATTCTTTCAGTTGCCTCTCAAGACGCCACTGGACTAAACGTAATTAAGTTAGTGATAAATTACCCCCTTAATGTCAAATAATATTTCCAAATTCAAACAAAATTGGGTAAAAAATGGTAGGATATTAAAAAAATAATAAATCCTAATACCCTGTAGTTCAAAAACTAAGACGTGTAGGACATACAGGGTGAGTTTTTTCGATATTTAGTGAAGGGATCTCCGCAGTTACAGAGATGGTCAAATGGGGAAAGAATTGCAGTTTTTAGAGCTTAGTTTAAATCACTTTTTGTTTCGTCCAAAAAATCATGGCTTACTAGATATTTTGAAAAAAACCGTTTTTTCCAAAAATCTTATTTCTCCTGTAGCTCAGTTAATATTCGAAATAGCAACAAAGTTTAAATAGGAAACTTGTAGAAAATTATCTTCTTAATAAAAAGGTAAAATCCAATATCCAATGTAGTAGTCCGTTTTTGAGCTACGACATAAACTTGCATTTTTTTAAATGCAAACCATAGTTGGCTATGACATTTTTATAAAGGTCTTTTTATAAGCTTTTTAACGATGTATCACAAGATATACTTTAAGTAAGAAAAGAACGTTCTTTTGGACATAATTATTTTTAAATTAGTTTTTGATACCATTTTAGCCCCAAAAAATTAAATTTGTTTTATTAATAATGACTTTTACCTTTCATCTCATCAGTTACTATAAATGTTTTTAAACTATCTATTAATTACAAAAAAAAGCCTTTTCATAACTTTTTAATAAATAATTTTAGACACTAACCCCTAAAAAATATTTAAATTTTTATGTTTTAGGCTTTTAAAACGTCTAACGAGACGTAAATTAAACCAAGTAAGAAATAAACAACATAACTATTAAATTAAACATTATAAAAATTCCACTATTATTGCCTATCCCCATGCTATATCTTTTAAAACCAAACTTGTTGTTTTGCTGCAAAAAGCTGCTCTAAAAGCTGCAATTCTTTCCCCATTTAACCATGTCTTTAGCTGCAGCGGTCTTTGAGATCCCTTTACAAAACATCGAAAAAAACTCACCCTGTATATGTTCATATGAAATTTTTTCTTTTTTCTTATTTTTTGATGAAAAATCACCTTCTAAAATTTGTCGCATTTGTTTAGAAACACCCTGTATAATATATTTAGGTTAAAAAACTTTTTAACATACATAATAAAACGAGAAGTAAAAATTTTGAGATACTATACTACAATTGTGTTTAAACCAAAAACTGCGTTTTGATTTGAAGCTCCTCAAATATTATGTTTCATTAATAGTGATTATTTCAGACTGTTCTTTGCTTTGCTAAGCGTGAAATTAATATCTGTGATTAAAATAAATACGAGGTTGTTTTTCTTTGTTAAGTCATACAGTTTTTAAAAGCCGAAAAAAAGCTAACTTTAATTTTTTATTTGCATAAGTGAGTTTTTACACACATCGGCAAAATCGGTGCCTGTAACGGCGACCACGCCACTCCGATTTAAGGTCGGGCCACACATAACCGCACCGAGCCCGATTTCACGGTGATAGAGGAAAGTGGGGCAAATTAATTCGGAAAAATTCAAAAGCACTTTTCATGCCCTTAAAAATATAAAAAAAAACATTTTTGTCATCTTTGTTTAAATAAAACAGATTTTTCAACTTATCTTTGTTCCCTTTTATTCAAACTTTAGGTGTTAGTATAGGTAAAAGTCTGCCACACATAACCGCACCGATGTCCCACAAGACCCGCACCGTAGCACAACCGTGTCTCGTACAGTCTGAAACATGCCCAGAAAATAAAATCATACGTGGATCGGATAGCGCCGATGTTCCCCGAACCAAGTTTTGAGTGTACGGGCGTCTCCTTTTATTTCAGTTCATTACGTAAAATTAAAAGTTGGTGGTTAAAGGTTAGTTGTTGTAAACAAACAATAAAAGAAAAAGTGATTTAATAGGTATAAAAAAGTGTAAAATTAATTTTATTGTTACATTTTGTGAATAATATGTGAGTAAAACTAACGAATGCATTTATTATTTTTAAAAATCAAATAAACAAATGTTTGTTTACTTTTTAAAATGCGGTGCGGGGTATGTGGTCGGGCACGGAGCAGTGATATTAGGCCCACGGCATTTGAATACAACGGTACATTTCAAAACCGAGACACGGCCGTGCAGGACTCGGTGTGGTTCTATGCGGCAAACCTTAAAAACTGTGGTACCTAATTTGTAAAGATTTAATTTATGATCAGGTGTAATTTAAAGCGTGGTTTAATTGACTCATATTACTGCAGTTCACATTTTGCATCCCCCTACATTTCACCAGAGAACCGCACGGCCATGGGCTCGTTACGGTTATGTGAGGCCCGACCTTTATGCAGCCGGCGTTAAACTCGACAATCTGGCCGGACCGACTTCCGGTTTGTTGATTTCACTGTTTTCTTATATTCACTTTTATACAGGTTCCGACTTACCGGTGCCGAGTGCCGATGCAAAACCAATATTTTACGGTACCGGAGCCGTCGCCGGCACCGGCGCCGACATTGCCGGTGTGTATAAAAACCTCCTATTTGCCGCTCCCGTCGCCGGCTTCGATTTAGGCAAGGCGCGCACTAAAATGGCAAGCGAGTGACATGACAGCGAGGTGGTGAGCAGGTATAACCTTCAAAGCTCTCGAAAATAAAATAGTTTGGAAACTAGTGGTACCCAAATGACACACTTGCCAAACAGCATTTCACCACCACTTTACTTTAATGTGCGCGTTTGTATTTATATTTATTTACGCAGCTTTTAAAGATTGTTTTTGACATTGACTCACCACCTGGCCGCCACATCACTTGCATACCATTTCAGTGGGCGCCTTGCCTTATGCAGCTCGGCGCGGCGTTGAACAACCGGTTTGTCGATTTCTCACTGTTTTTTATATACATTTTTATACAGGTTCCGACTTGCCGGTGCCGAGTAATGTTGTAGATGCAAAAGCAATGTTATACGGTACCGGAGCCGTCGCCGACATTGCCGGTGTGTATAAAAATCGGTTGTCTGCAAAGTCGGTTTACTGACGATAGTTGTACGTGACAACGTCTAAAGAATCATTACCTTTATCGCCGCAATTATCGTTGCTATAAACAATTGACACCACATTCACTTTTCACTGGACGCTCACTCAAGTAGGAGAAAAACAGATGTCGAACGACGCGGAGATTGTGCATCTTTGTCGCTCGTTCCGCGCTCTCGCTTGTACTTCAAGCCTTAAATGAAACGCACGAGGTAACGGCACATAAGTCATGTTTTTTGCTGCGTGCACCCGGGTCCATCGAATTATAAGACGTTGTCACGTCAAAAATGCCCTAACCGTTTAAAATAAATGTATTACCTTGTATTTTTTAGGTATTTGATCAATTTTGTTAAATCTAAAACAAAAAATACATTTTATTGTATATTTAATTACCTTTATTCCGTTAAACTATCATCGGGATATTAACTAAAATGTTTCGATATAAACAAACAAAAATATTAGATATTGAAGGCGACAGGCAACTACCCCCGTGGTAGTTAAAAAACACCTACTTACACAAAAGGCTTTAGCGTGATTGGTATTTCATGCAAATAATTTGTAATTGTTTTTATCATATCTATATGTATGTGGAGATATTTTTAACAGCATTTTTGACATTTTCGTTCTGGGCACCGATTTTGGACTTTGGGAGTAGAAATTTCTAATAGAAAAGGTGGCAAACAAAACACCATTTCTATTACAATCAAAAGTAAGTAATTTGAAGATAGAAACACTTTCCTTTAGAAATTTCTACTCCCCACGTCGATATGTTTGTGTGGTAATCAAATTAAAGTGGCCAAATATGGAATATCATTTGATTTTTATACATAATTTGCATAAAAATTATAAATAAAAAACTTTTTGTAGTAATTATTACCACAGAAAAAATACCATAGTTATTTTGTATGTGATACTAGTTAGTAGTAATTATTACCACCACTTTCTCATGCTGCCGCCACACATTGGGTGAAATTTGTGGCCGAACTATTTGTCGAAACATTTGGCAAACTATTTGTAAGCAAGCGGACTCGAGAAAAATTGGGCCAATCAAGACGAATGTAGACGAACTACCCGTCCACACAATGGTTGTTTGCCAAAGTTTATCGTAGTTGGCCCAATGTCTGGCGGCGGCATTAGATAGTCCTCTACCCCACCCGTTTTCTTACCTTGTAATAGAAAAAAAAACTATAAAAAAACTAAATAACCTGCACAATCTCGTGTGTTGTCATTCACGATAATATTCTCAAAACTACTACGTTTCAGATACCATATATTCCTGATTCTTACTGAGATAAAAAAAAATGATTAAGCACAGCTTTTTACCGCTCAATGAAACAAATAGTGTCGCTCTTACTAACAGTTTTTATCTTTTTATTTATAACGTAACAGACAGAGAAAGGGAACTGGGACCGAAGATAAAGCTAATAAAAAATGCCATAGATTAACAATAATTGATATTAAATAAAAAATACGATGTCAAACAGAAGTACTTGAGACAAATGAAGACTAATTGATGAGGGCCATATCTGTAGAGCATGAAGAGATAAACACGAATATGAATTTACTAAGCTAATATTAATAACTGTACACTGTATACAGGGTGTAGTGATAAGTTTTTTTAATACATACATATGTACAGGGTGTTCAGATTTCATTGCAATTGCAGGGGTATTTTGGGGTATTATTAAAGATAAAAACTTGCGGTTTTCGCGAACTGTTGCTACTTTTTTGATATAATAAAAGATGACACTAAAATATTTTTATGATCCTCTTCGTTTTTAACATAGAGGCAATTTTTATTTTTATTTTTGGACCCCCTCTTATTTCAGTTGTCTTGTAACTTACAATAAAAGTAAAAACTGATATTAGTAGATATATTTCGTAGAATCCAGTGAGTGTATTAAGATTTTTTAAAACTTTATGTTTTTCGAGATATCAACCAAACATATGTTTTATTTAATGGAACACCCTGTATATTTTTTATACAGTAAATTACAGCGGACAAAATCTTTTTAAAAATGTATAATACTTAATATTTATGTTATATTTATAGACCTTAAATTGATGTTTTTAATTTTAAAATTGAATGTTGCATTTTTGGCCAGAATATGGACTTCATAACAAAAAAAATAAAAAGTAAGCCCTACAGCAACATAAAAGTTTTAACTACTTTACCCCTATTCACCCCTTAGTTTCCTAAGTTAGTTCACTTATTTATTAATTAAAAACTGAACATTTTGGATCAGCGCCAATGTGTTTATACTTAAAACTAGGGCTGGCAACCGAAACCGGTTTTTCGGTAAACCGCGGTTTTGGTCAAAACCGAAACCGGTATTCGAAAACCGGTTTCGAATGTTGGTTAACCGGTTTTAAAAAGCGGTTTTCAAATACCGGTTTTCGGATAATCGGTTTTCGAATACTGGTATTTTTGGATAATCGGACCAAAATCGAAAAGCGGTTCTTCGAATATGAATTAAGAGGTTTTTGGTTGATTGCGGTTTATACAGTGGCGTATTTACGAAAAGGCTGAGTAGGCTGAAGCCCATGGCGTAGAATTGAAAGAAATGAAAGTGAGGACCTTTCTTTTTTTTTTTTTGGTCTTCAAAATTATTTCAAGAATAAAAGAAAAAGAAAGGGGCGGCGAAAATAAAATAGCCTACGGGCGGCAAGTATGTAAATATGTAAATGCGCCTTTGGTTTTCGGTTTTAAAACCGGTTTTTAATACCGGTTTTTAATATTCGGTTAACGGGTTTTTAATATTCGGTTAACCGGTTTTAACCGAAACCGGTTTTTTAAAAACCGGTTTTGTTTTTTTCCGGTTTTTGCCAGCCCTACTTAAAACAGTGACCAAAATTGGAAGGTATCCATAATTTTTAGAAAAATTTTGTTTTAAAACAAAATAGTAGAAAACCGTGTATAATACTGTAACCAAAATTATAACTCAAGTATAAATTTTAAAGGTATCAGTTTCATACATGGTTTTCTATTGTTTTGTTTTTAAATCAAATGTTTTTCTAAAAATTATAGATACATATACTACTTTTGGTCACTGTTTTGATAAAAAATACATTGACGCTGATCCAAAATGTTCAGTTTTTAATTAATTAATAGGTGAAAAAACTTAAGGAACTAAGGGGTGAATAGGGGTTCTGGTCGGCGTAAAGTGGTTAAAACTTTTATGTTTCTGTAAAATTTAAGCAAATTCTGACCTGAGGGCTCACTTAATTTTTTTGTCGTGAAGTCTATATCACGGCCCACTATGCAAAATTCAATTTTAAAATTAAAAACATCAATTTAGGGTCTATAATTTAATGAATAAAAGATATACATGGGTGTTAAATTAAAAATAATATGTTAGGTTCTAATCTCAAAAATATATATTTAAAAAAAATCTAACTACACCACTGAATTCTACGTAAAAATATCTAGCCTTATCAGTTTTTAATTTTGTTGTGAGTTAGAAGACAACTGAAATACGAGGGCGATCCAAAAATGAATTTCGCCCTGTATGTCAGAAACGAAGAGGGCCATGAAAAATCGTTACGTGTCATCTTTTGTTTAACAAAAAAGTAACAACAGTTAGCAAAAACCGCAAGTCTATCTTCAATAACACCCTGTAATTTTAATTCCTTGTGTAAATCTGAATTAAATGATGTTAAAAATTTCATCATTAATAAGTGACATAATAAATCCCAAACAGGCTCCTTTTTCTTTTTGAGTGTTAAAAACGGCTGAAACTTTTATAAGGCCCATACCATTTGTTTGGTAAAAAGACGAAATTTTTTTATTAAAGACCAAAGTCGGTCTATATAAGGTCACGACATTCGGTATATTGCTTTGACGTGTTATGACGTCACATCTCCCATTTTTCGGCCATGTTGTTCAGTGCCGGAGATATACAGTTTATTGTATTAGTAGAACAACCGTTTACACAACTGTTTTTAATTTATATTGAGTTGTAAATTCTTTTACTTTTAATATAATTTTTCATTAAAAAAAATATTGTCATTTCATAGTAAAAAGCGTGGGGTGCATTTTACTATTTTTTCATAACTTTTCCATCATAGATATTTGCAAATATAATAATTATAACATTTAATATATTTATCACCCCACGCTTTTTACTATGAAATGACAATATTTTTTTAATGAAAAATTATTTTCTAATTTTTAGTTCGGTTGCATATAAAAGCGTGTTTTTTTAGTTTTTTAAACTATTAATTATTTTTCATTTTTAGTTTCTGCTACTCTTGACAAAATGGCGAAAAATTTTTTTAATGAACAAGAGTGGCAAATTTTAAAATTTTTCCAACAGATTGCAACTCACTAAAAATTTCTTCTTCATTAAGTAGCAAAGTTTGAAATTTTGCCAACAGATGGCAATCCAGGCAATGTTTGGACCGTTGCCAATATATTGCAACCCACTAAAAAATTTCTTCTTCATTTAATAGCAAAGTTTGAAATGTTGCCAACAGATGGCAACCTAGGTGTTGTTTTTATATTTTTATAATATAATGGAATTTTTTTCCTGGCGATCCAAAAAAGAATGTTAATTTTTATTAATTGCACATTATGTATTATGTATACATTACACATAATGTAATTTTATTATGGAATCCTTGAACTAATGGTGCAACTAACCCTATATTTTTATTGTTCATAAAAATTGAACACCAATGGTGCAACTAACCAAATTGTGTAAAAACTAAAAAATTTCTTCTTCATTTAATAGCAAAGTTTGAAATGTTGCCAACAGATGGCATCATAGGTGTTGTTTTTATAATATAATGGAATTTTTTTCCTGGCGATTCAAAAAAGATAACGGGATACTGTTTTTAAATTATTGCATTTTCATCGGTCCTTGACACGTGTGCAAAGTTTCAAAGAAATCGAATAGCTGGAAGTTGGTTAAAATTAGGCTCAAAGATTCCGTTACATAGATAGACAGATGGATAGATAGTTACAACCCAAGTTAATAAAAAGCGTGTTAAAAAACCATTTGGAATTACATCTTTCAACAAATATCACTTCCAAAACAATGCAAAATGAAATGCGCAAATTCTAGACGCCACTGGATTGATCTCAGCTTTGATTTTTACCCAGTCCTGCCAACTTTTCTCCGAGAAGTGCCCTTCCTTGCGTCCCCGACCTCGAACCGCCTAAAAGTTGAGGATATGTCGCAACCTTAAATATAAACTAACCTTGATTAAAGACAACTTTTGGGCACTCCGCACATGGGTCGGTGAAATAGCAACAAGACCGCGATTCGACGAGCTTTTGACACTATGTACGCATATATTCGTGTTTAAAGTGGCGACAACCGTACAGAGACGAGCATACGGTTAATGGTCAATTTTTACTATATTCTCAGCCAATGAAATCATATGTCGATCGGAGTGCGCCAATGTTCTTCGAACCCGACCGCGAAAGGGAAAAATTACCCCTTCGGATTATCTCACCGGGTCAGGGAGTGCCATAATAGAGCTCTCTAAGACAAGTTCCCAAAAGCGTGAATCCTACCGAACATTATTTTACAGAGAAAAAATTAAATATTTTTTTACCTGACAGGTTGACTTGCTTTGCTATTTCATTTCAAGCTCTTTCTGTGTAATCTTTTACAAATATTCTTTAAAAGTAAATTTACAAAGTACAGGACGTTTTTCAACCTCGTCCACAAATCTAATATTAAACAAATTCCTCTTTGGAACAAACATTTCTTTGGGTAACACTAATTTTCAGTGTAAAAACCAGACACAATCAAAAAATGAATCACTCACTGTAAACAAAATACAAAACGGTTCTGAATTACATGTGTTTACTAAAGGACGTGGATTGCCAAGATCTGACACGCTAATAT
Organism: Listronotus bonariensis; assembly: GCA_014170235.1. Taxonomy (NCBI): domain Eukaryota; kingdom Metazoa; phylum Arthropoda; class Insecta; order Coleoptera; family Curculionidae; genus Listronotus; species Listronotus bonariensis. The sequence goes on from JACEGR010001310.1 coordinate 112,641, forward strand.
GCCTACGTGCTATCGATGCCTGTAAAAATAGCGCTCTGGTCCCTGTTGTACCGATACATGTGCAGAGAGCCTTAGAGATTAAAATGAATTAAATATTAATTTTAAATGTTATAAGATGTTAATATTTTATCTTAGTAAATAAAAATAAAATTATTCTGTCTGCTTTGTGATGTAAAATCCGTAAAAAAGTAAGAAAAAAATTCAATATCCTAACATGTTAAAATCTGCTTAGTTTTGGCCAAAATATAAGGATTTAACACACCTTTATTTAAGATTCAATTAAAAGGCAGTTACGAGAAGTCGAAGTAAAGAAAGAAATGTTAATTTATATTTATAATTCTTAATACGTTTTGAACATTGTAATGAAACTCGATATCTAAGAGTTTTTGACATAAAATATTAAGTTTAAAATCTGAATAGTTCATTTCAGAAAACCCTTGGATGTCGAGTTTTATTATCAACTTTACATATGGGTATTAGGGTGGAACGATGGTCTGAAGTTTGCAAAATATGTGAATATTATTGATTTTGTACCTAAATTTTTTTATTTAACTTAATTTGTATGCCTAAAGGTTTCTTTAACCATGGAAAAACTGCCCGCATAATATGGCTATTTTTCGATTAAATATAGCGCGGTGGTGATAATATTATTCTGCAACGTTTATGGTGGTACTGACGATAACTTGCGTTGTTGTAAGATATTGGAATGATGTCTAAAAGCAATTTACCATACACAACGCGAGGCTTTCACCACTGTATCAGCTAAAATGTCTATAATAGTAGTGTTCTTTAGTGGTCGAAAATATTACACCATTTTATTGCGATATAGGTAAAAAAACGCATTTTGGAAAAACATATTACTGTTCTAGGTTAACTTTATTCCAAACACTTGGGTCCATTACACCAGAAACCGACAGTTATCTTTCTAGATAAAACTGTTTTTTTTTCTAAAGGAAACATTTGCCCTATATATAAACGTTGCCAAATGGTATTATCATCACTGCGCTCTATTTAATCAAAAGAACGCCATAAGCAGGCAGTTTTACATGTTTGAAGAAACCTTCAGGTACACAATTTTGGTTAAATTTTTTAAAAACATTTATACCTAGAACATCAAAATAAAAATGTTAGGCTTAAGGCATTATGTAAAATATATATTCTTAGATTTTTTAATTCAGTCGAAAAAATCAATAATATTTAAATTTTTTCAAACTCAATGAGGAACCTGAAAATTAAAAGTTAAGCCATTCAGATTTTAACACGAGTTTTTGTATATCCAGAGGCACATTTTGATGTCTGTACGAAAATGATTGGGAAAAAATATTTTAACAGACGATTCATGTAGTATTAAGAAAAGTTCATGTAAACATGGGTTTACCAATTTTTCGTTCTCAAGTTATAAAGGTGTTAAACGAAAAAAAAGTGGTATTTGGTTAATGTTTTTGGTAAATATCATTACCATCAATAATTATATATTCAATTTTGTTGTCATTTGGCGTTGTTATTTATAATATTAATTGCCACTATTTTAATAAAATTACTCGTCTCGTTCGGCACCTGAAGGAATATGTTTACAAAAAATGTTACTCCACTGACTTTTGAGTAATTTCTATATTATTTTTTATCCATGGCCACCGAAAAACGCATCTGGACCTGGTGGGTATAAAAATCACGGGTTCCTTAATGGTGAAATTTAAAAATAAAAAAAAATGTGTCCCAAAAATTTTATATTTAAAATAGTTATATTATGTCAGAGTTACGGACCAAATTTTATCGAATAAAATCGGGATTTTCTGAACTCTCTTTGCTTTAAAATCAGTTTTTTTTTAATAATGGAGTGACTCCTGCCCGGTCTGATTCCATTTATGAATGAACGAAAAAAGAATTGACACAATTCTTAAGTGGATTTAGAAAGTGTGTATTAGTCTCAGGTTTATTTGGAATTAAAGGTTGATGTTTAGGTACCTATGATGTAGATAGGTTTTTGTAGGCTTTGTAGGTAAGGAATTTTTTTATAGCGAATGTATGTTTATTCTGGTAGGTTTTCCTAGGGTTTCTAGGTGAGGCCCTTTGTTTTTTGTTACTTTCTTGCCCCCCTCAAAATGTATTTCTGCATACAAGCCTGCTCCTCGGTAGAAAATATTTGAGTAATATAAAGTAACAAAACAACAAAAATCATATTTTATGTTATAATATACTGCAGTGGCGTATTTACCAAAAGGCTGAGTAGGCTGAAGCCTATGGCGGCGTTTTTAGGGGCGGGGGAGGACTTTTTATTTGACTTTTTTTTTTGTTCTTCAAAAATAATTCTCCAGGAAAAAAAGAAAAAGAAAGAAGGGGCGGCGGAAATAAAATAGCCTACGGGCGACAAATATGTAAACGCGTGTCTGATATACTGACCGTATGAGGAATGCTTAATAAAATGTGCACCGGTATTTTTACGCAGTTCGTCCAGTAATTTGGTATATAAGGGGTGAAGGGCCCGGAAAGACGGTTTACAAAAAATGTTTGGTCCGCAACTCTGACACGGATTAAAACCGGCCAGGCAAAGAGGAAAAGTAAGGTTCGCAGTTCTGACACAAATTGAAAACGGACCGCAGTTCCAACGCATCGGGTATTTTTTACGTAAAAGTCTGTATTAATTATTTAAAATGAATAACGTCTGAGTCACCTAATAAAAAGATAAGTCTTCTATCTATTTTAATCCTGTTTTTTTTATACTGTATAAGCAATAGCTAAAGGTATATCGGCCAGTAAAGCAATAACAAAGGATGTATGATGAATCATTCAATACGAAATGTTTATATGCCGGTATTCACGTTAGACTGCCTCTTTTTCTCACATTGCCTATGTATTATGTTTTTTTAGCTAATCCGATATATTACCTTACATAGTAATCTCTTTAATCTGGTGACCAAATCTTTAAATCCTTTTAATAGACTTTTAAATACATAGTAACTCCTTAATCTAAATATCATACAAGTAAGATACGCTTGCTTTTCGAATAAAATTTGTATCAGTATCAGGTAGTTTTTATAGCATATTATGTCATATTTTGGTAGCATGATGGATTAACAAAACAAACTTTATTCCAAAGTCCAAAATTATCATCAATTCAAGTTTAAAAAAATTAAGATGTTGTGTACCTACAAAAACTCATAACCACTTACTGTAAAGTAAGTTTTATAAACAAGATAGAGCTTTGTTTGTAATTAAAAGAAAAAACAAGGGTGAACGAACTAACTTTTAATTTGTTCCTTGTTGTAGAGAAACCAAACAATTTCAATGAATATACAAAATGTTATTTTTCTATAAATAGTGGCTGTACGTAAAGGGGAAGGATGTCGCTTTTTGTTGACCTTGCAGAGTATCGCGAAAACTAAGAGAGATAGAACAAATCTGATTGCAGAATCTCGATTTTAATTTTTGGAGACACAGTGTTTTTTCAAATTTTGTCAATTTGGCCAGGCACTTGTAAGTTGCTTGATATTAGAAATAAAAAAATCGTAAATAGAAAAGTTTTGGCGATTTTTACGTGAAATTCAGTGGCGTACCTATATTTTTTCCATTGATTTTTGATTTAAAGTTATAACACAAAGTTGGGTTCTTTTAACCACATATATTTTATTATCAGTTAAAAGGTTTCCTTAAAAGCTATAAGAAATACCACATTTGATATATTTATATTTTATATTTTTGGAAATATGACCATATAATTCTAGAAAATAGTAGATACACGCATTAAGAATTAGAAGTTCATATTTCTAAAACTGTTAGAGAAAATTATTTTAAACCTGATAAATTCCTAAAGGTCTTTAAACTGTCTTTTTAATTATGACAAAATATACAGGTTGTTTTATTGAAAAAATGTCATTTTATTATCAAACTCCTGACGATGGATATATTTCAAAAACTATGACAAATTAAATATATTAAATGTGGTATTTTTTACGGCTTTTAAGGAAATCTTTCTGGTGGTGATAAAATATACACTGTGCTCCGTTAAAAAAATCCAAATTTGTGTTATAACTAAATGGAAAAAATATAGGTACATCAGTAAATTCTACGTAAAAATCCGTAAAACTTTTACATTTACATTTTTATTCTATCTCTAATATTAAGCGAGTTAAAAGTGCCTGGCAAAATTGACAAAATGTAAAAAACACTCTGTATCTTCAAAACAAATCAAGATAGCCATAGAAATCAAGATCGTGCAATCAGATTTGCTCTATTTCTTTTAGTTTTCCCTATACCCTGTAAGGTTAACGAAAAGGAGCCACCCTGTACATACAAAAAGCAGAATCATCTAGCAGGTCGTTAAAAAGTGTTTTTGGTTTCATAAGAGATGGTCTTATGCCTGTAGAATACCAACAGTGCAATGGTTTGTGGACAAAAATGCAAAAATTAATATTTAGTGCACTTATGATTTTTTTTTGAACACTATTTTTCTTGGATACCTACATTATTATACAAAAATCGAATATCTACGAGTCATCCTTCCTATAGTATCTAATTTTAAAATTTTCCACATTTTCTCAAACATTCTAAAAAAGTGCGCCCTACGCCTGATGCAGTAAAAGTAACGTAAAGCTGCGTCCAGACTTGCAACAATTCGCCAAACAAACCAACCTATTTTCGCGCTCCTTTAATGCAAATAACCGACAAGCCCTTGAAACGACGTGAATTCCGTCCACGTCCACGTCCGCGCCATTGGCCGCGCTATTAGGCGCGGCGCGGCCAATTGTTGCAAGTCAAACGCAGCATTAGGTTTAATAAATTTCAATGCAAATTTTTTTGTCAGGCGTAAGGCCTAGGGCGTTCTTACATCTCATGTATAACGGAACTCATATTTTTATGGAAATTAAGAAAAAATTAAGGTTAAATGTTCAAATTCGCCTAAAAATCACGTTTTGATCGGATACTTCAATCAACACTTGTTTTATTTCTTATTTGGACCCCCAGATTATGTACTTACATCACTAGGTATATTTTTATACCATCACGAAGGACAGACGCAACAGTTCGAACCATTCCGACAAAACACTGTTATTATCACCGATATATTTCACAAATTGTTGTAAATAGATTTTTGGTATTATGTATTTTATAGAAGCCCTATCACTAACGAGCGACACAACAAAAGCGGATACGCTTAAAAACATGAATATATCATCAATTAAAACTTAAAATAAACGAATGTTAGTAACAATATTTTACCTTATCAAAGTTTTTAAAATATAAGGTCATGGCCTAGTAAAGGTGTATTATATTAAGTAATAGTTATATTGTTAATGAGTTTATAAAAACGAAATGTTTATTGTGAAATAATTGTTGCAAAGTTCGGGTGTTCAATTATAAATTTAACCCCCTCCCCCTTTAAAGGGTTATGTACAGAGTTTTTATGTATATCACTTTTAAGTATAACCAAGAAGGATAGAAAAAACATTCTGTATAAAATAAAAAGGTAAACTTTTTTAATTAAACACCCTGTATATAATGTCACCATTAAAAAGGTTTTTTAAAAAGTTTACAAATCTATCTTAAATAGATTTCGAAAAATGTCCATTTAAGTCTGAAAAGTATTAGATATAAATAAATATGATTTCCATTATACACCTACCTACGGCATGGGCACTAAGCTGAGACTGTAGTAATGCCGCGTCCAGACTTGCAACAATTCGCCTAACATCCGTCCAAACTTACCAACCTATTTGCGCGCTCCTTTGACGCCAAAAAACGACAAGCATTGAATCACCGGCGAATCATTCTATTCTATTCTATTTTTTTTTTCTTGGTTCTGGTCCCATCAGGTCCAATTCACCAGCTCTCCCCTTTTAGACTATGCTTTCCAGAGCTTTGTCCGCGAAAAATCTGGATAATCGAGCTTGTAGCTCCCCGAAATCCCAAAAAAAAAATCGATAATCGATGCAATGCATAAATTGACAGCCGTCAAACTAAGAACTGCTACTGATGTTACGTATAACCTTCACTTTCACTATTGACAGTTCCCATGGCACGCCCATCTATTTCCTGCCATTTGAGAAATACCTTGTATTTACTACCAAACAGGTTACCATTAGCTTATGGGAATCTTCTGCTTACAGCACTTAGCTCCAGAAGAAAGATGCCGTCAATTTAGCGTGAATCTTTCCTTGATCCCCGAAGGTAAAAACGTCTATACGGCACCTCTAACCGCCACCCCGGGAAGAACTATGTAGTCCTCTACGAACGTCCGCACTGTCCGGAGGTCAAACAAAGAGTCCGGCGAATCATTCGCCAAGCCCTTGAAACGACGTGAATTCCGTCCACGTCCACGTCCGCGCTATGTGGCGGCATGTGTGCGGCGTGGAGCGGCACAGCAAATTGCTGTAAGTCTGGGCGCGACTTAATGGAAATTATATCCAGATTTAAATGTCCTGATTTCCGAAACTATTAAAGGTAAATAATATATCAAATGTGGTATTTCTGTAAAGCTTTTAAAAAGATATTTTTTTTTAATGGTGTGGAAATATTCAGGGTGTCTCATTTAAAGAAAGTTTATCTCTTCATTTTTTTTTAGTTTTTCATGTTCTTCTTAAAAATCCTGTACAGGGTAGGCAAATCTTGACGTTTTTTATAGGAAACTTATGTTTTTGTATATTTAACCCAAAAACTGACTAACTAACTGAGTGACTAAATATATGCGAACCTCAAATTTCAAGCCAAAACTACAGTTTTTGATTTCTTGCATTTTTCTTTATTTTTCATAAGTTATTTATTTTATAGAGATTTTTTTACGCAGATTACATATCCCCCAAATCAAAAAGGACTTTAACGCATTTTTTTAATAGCATAAGACGTATTTATCATGGCTAAAGTGTATTAATATAATTATTATAAGAGTAGCTTATTCCACTTTGGTCCTGATAAATGAGTTGTTTGATACTAAAAATACTTATTAAGAACATTATTTTTTCTTATTTTAAGGTTGGGTCCCTCTGGTTTTCAACGCCTTATAAATGGTTTTTAATTTTGTTATTTTTTGTTTATTTATTCAAAAAATATCGTACTCATTGTATAATTTTTAGTTCAAAAATGACCAAAAAATTAACTTTTTAAAAATGTTGCACGCTTTGTATTTCTTTCAAGCTCTTTCTGAGATATTGCATGTTATGTCATTTATCACTAGGTAGAAAGTTCGCCACAAAAAAGTAATCTTGTTTTTGTTAAAAGAGTCTTAATTTTATTTTTGTATTTTATAGACCACAATGGCGCAAACCATTAAAAAGTTATTATTGCAAATAAGGATAAAAAATAATTTCCTTTAAAAAAGTAATAAATTCGGTATATGTTTTACCCTAGAAACTTTATAAACAAGTTTTAGTATCGCCAAGAATATCACGTTTATTTGTTTATTTAACAAAAACAATTATTTTAGCATATTATACAGGTAAGTAAAAGACTTAATTTAAGCTTTTAGCAGGAAATGGAAAATTGGGTGTCTGTAGATTGTATCACCAGTAAAAATATTTCTTATCTATTTATTGCTCTAAACTTAATGTATTGTTTATGTTTTGTTGTATAATACCAAATAGGATGTTTTTAGGCCTATAACACTAAATACTAATTGGATTTACATGATCCATGTAAATTCCTATACTGCAACAATAAATTGCGCAATTGGGATAAGTTTTAGTGTGTTTATTTTTGCTCATGCCCTTAACAAATTATTTTTGCTACACTATAGTATAATTGTTGTCTAAAGGTAGAACCACATCAAGCAACTTTACCTTAAACTGAGGCAATTTTAATTGATCAGGGTTTTCAGGTTTTCATTTACATTTTGGCTTTTTGACACCCAATTACAACGATAACTCAAAAAGAAGAAAATCTCTTGTATCAAAGTTTCATAATTTTTCATTTACAGGGTGATCAAACTAATCAAACTTAAGTCGGCACTATTGCTAACTTAACTAAAAATTTTTGAAGATACGATGTCGGGTAAATTAGTGAAGTTGTAGTATTTTTTCCGCTGATTAACGTGCTGCCAACAGAAAACAATTCAATTAGTTTTTTTTAAATGTACTTTTTTAAATGGAAAACCCTGTATATTATACACCATGCGAAAGATCTATTAAAGAGCTTTAAAAAGTCCATATGTGATATATCCATTTTTAATAGTTTTGAAAATATAGTCATACTCGGGAAGTTAATTGTTAACCGGCATTTCTTAAATAAAACACTCTGTATATTACATCATCATTAAATAGACATACAAAAGAGCTTTAAGAAAATACCACATTTAATATGTCTACCTCTTATAGTTTAAAAAATATGGCAATTAAAATCTAAAACTTATGTTAAATTTTCAATATATCATCAGCTCTAAGCTATAAGCATTATATTGATTATATTTGAATGGCCATATTTTCAAAACTATAAGAGATAGACATATCAAGTGTGGGTTTTTTTTTAAAGCTTTTTAAAATATCCATTTAATGGTAATGTAATATACATAGTTGTTTATTTAAAAATGCCGGTTTGCTAATAAACTCCTGAGGATGGCCATATTCCCAAAACTATAAAAATTGAATATATCACATGTAAACTTTTTTAAGCTCTTGGATTTATCTTTCAAATGGAGATATATTATACAGAGTGTTTCATTTAAAAAATACATTTTTGTAATAAATCAAAAACCCGATGTTCAATTGTTTTTCGGTTGGCAGCACGTTAATTAGCGGAAAAAGTACTACAACTTTACTAGTTTAACCGATTTTCTATCTCCAATATTAAGGAAGTTAAACTTTCTTCCAAGTTAGCAATAGTGCCGACTTAAGAATGATCGCCCTGTATAATAATCTTTTGAGCATAAAAAGAAACAATTAAACATCAAAATGTTAAGAAAAATAAATAGGTTAAGTTTTTTTAAATGGAACACCATGTATATTGTATCACCATCAAAAAGGTGTTGCAAAGAACTTTAAAAACATGTTTTGGAAATATAACCACTTAAATCTAAAAATAGTAGAGATAATTTGTACTATATCTACGGCACTAAGCAAAGTAGTGCTTACAGCTTAGACCTGTAGATATGTATAATGAAAATTATATCTGCTCTTCTAGATTTAAATGGTCATATTTTTGAAACTTTTTTAAAGCTCTATAAGCCTTTTTAATGGTGACATAACATACAGGGTCTTTCATTTAAAAAGAGTTTACCTCCCTATTTTTTTAACCTTTTCATGTTTATTTGTTTCTTTTGATAGAGATAATAGATGAAAAGCAATGAAATATATGTATGTATATAATTCCCTGTACACATACAGGCATGTTTAATTTCATTCAATAATACTGATTTTGTTGCTGTGGGTGACCAAAATAACAACAAGTTTGCAGACTATTAGGTAAACACTTAATAATTTTTTTAATTAATATTTCTTTAATTTAAAGCATTATTTTGCATTGTTTTAAAAATAGTTTGATTCAAAAATTGGCAAATTTTTTGCAAGAGTACACGATATAAAATCAATGGCCACAAAATTTAAATTGTGCAATATTATTGCCTGGTGTAATATTAGCTTAAGTTATCTTAGCTTATCTTAAACAGCACATTAAGCAATATAATGCAATATTTTTAATTACCAGATCTCAAATGTTCTATCTAATTACAACCTGACCTAAATACAACCCTGTTCCTGACTAGTTGGAATCTTAATTATCATATATCTGCACTAATTAAAACTAGACTTAATGAAAGTCATTAAAATTTATTTAGCAAGCACTCATTTTTTTAAAAAATTGTACTTACATTAACAATTACTTTAAAAAACTTTTATTTTTTGTTATAGGTTGTGTCGAAGGACCGAAATATTATAATGTATTTCCTTGTTGATAACAATAAACAACTAATTTTAAAGTCGTACTGATAATTATTACCTTAAAAAGTTTTAACAGTATTCGGTTTAAAGGTTTTAATAACTAAGGTCACTAAAAAAATTATGCTACATTTAAATAACAAAAAAAAAACATACCAAATAATCTATAGCAGGCGGCACTTCACATAAACCGGCATTTAAAAAAGATAGTGTTGCCATAGTTTATTTTTTATTTACTAAAAACTATGGTGTATTTTAAAACCCCGGCCCCAATCCCCTTTTTAGTGAAAAATGTTTATTGATCTTTAATTTTGACGTTTAGGACGTCAGTCAGAAAAGACATGTGGGATGTGTTGTTGGATTCTGCATTACAGTTATGGATGGTGGAGGGGAGGATCAGGATCTTTTATGGCGGATAAGTTGAAAAAGTGGCGATCGGAATGTAGCAAATTGGGATGGCGCCACCGTAGCTAGTGGAGGGATTTAGTCAACGGCGGCCATATTGGTGCCATCACTTCAACTGCGACTGCCGGACGGCACCAATATGGCCGCCGTTGTCTAAATCTCTCCACTAGCGACTGTGGCGCCATCCCAATTTGCACCTTTCGGATTACCACTTTTTAATACATTCAGATGGTTATCCTCCCCTCCACCATCCATAATTACAGTCTTCACCAAAAAGTTATGGCAGCTTTTATATGTGCCTAATAGATGTCGCTAACAAAAAAGATATTTGTTTTTGGCAATACCAACTCCACAGAAAGCCTATCAACTACATCCAATATGGCGGCACTACTAGGCGATTAGTGTATAATAAACTGCCGTTCCTTAGTACTTAAATATTTGTTATTGGGCATGTTCATCGTAATAAAAATATTTTTTTACGTTATTTAATCTTAAAATATTACATATTATACAGTGTGTCTGATAAAGTTGGAACCATATGGAAAACTTTTTTATTATTCATTTTCGGAAAAAAGTTATTCTTTATAAAAAGTTCTAAATAGTCCTAAACTCGATATGCAATTATTAAATTTTAATTTTCTTTAGTCTTATACGAGATATGTCAAAAAATAGAATTTTGCTCAATAGTAAAGTACCTTAATTTTTGACAAAATCAGAAAGTGCTATTAAAGAAAGTTGTTCAGAATTAATGAGCATGTACAAATATGAAATTACAGCAATTAAGCATAAGCATTCAAATTTGGTGAAAAACGCTAAAATTGTATCCTGCCAGAAAAGTAATAATAATTTATATGGAAGGAATTTTTATACTAAACTGCTGTAACTGCATATTTGTACGTCTTTTTTTTACTTTTTAAATAAAATTTTTTGATATTAAAAACTAAGGTACTTTACTGTTTGAGCAAAATTTATATTTTTTGACATATCTCATATAGGATTTAAAAAAATAATAAAATTTGATAACTGCATATTGACTGAACTTTTTTCCCAAAATGAATAATAATAAAAGTTTTCCATATTGTTACAACTTTATCAGACGCAGTGTATAATCCAATTAATATTAATTTTAGTCTATAAACAAAAAAGTGAAAAAAAAAACATTTTTTTATAGAAAAAGAAATTGACATGCTTACCAAAGCAGTATTAATTTTTGGGTCGAATTTCGCATTAAGTTTTACACTGCTTTTATTTTAAACATGTAGACTGGAAAATTTTTAAATATTAGCATTATATTTCTATCTGTTTTCTTCGAATATTTTCGAATGTAGAATATATTATTAATGTACATTTAACATTACAATTAAATACATATTATGTTTTTACTTACAATGTTCACAAAATTTAATAGATTATTAAATTTAACATACATTCTGAGCTTGATATGTATTTATTTATTTATTTCACTTTATTGTCTATAATAATCCAAAAGGATATGACAACATCAAAAAATACAAATTAGTACTATAATTAAAAATGTACAATAATATTGTTTTAACAATCTTAAGTTTATACAAAATAAAATAAAATGCTAGACAAACTAATGTACTTTAAAACAGATTACAAATCCCACAACCCCACCAAATTTGTTTTCACCATACTTGAGCAGGTATCATCTGAAAATAAATACTTATATTATAAACTAACTTATAAACATTAAAAATATGTTATGCGAACTATTTATTCTTTTTGTTGCCAGATTTTATCCGCTTCAATTGAGGCATAATAATATTTTTGGAAGTTAAAACATAATTTTTTGTTTGGCAAAATTTTTTAAAAATAGATTTGAAAATTTAAATAAAAGTTCTTTTACTATATAATTTGTGTCATGTTTTTGACAAATATGTCCCAAAAATAAATTTTAATCTACACCATTAATATTATTAAGAGACAGAACTGTAACAATTTCTCTATGGTTCTGTTTTCTTAAAAAAACTGATGTTTTGGTTAATAGTTTTTCTATAGTTATATACATATAAGCTGCACATATCACAACGTCATGGTTAGGGTAGCATAATCCACCCCTGTCGTTTGCAGAAATAAGAGTAGTTGGATCCAAACTGCCAGTGCAACTTATACGTTGTTTTAGAATGAAAAATTTTATTGTAAAAATAAAGACATTTTAACAATTTAAGATTAATTCAGTGACCTATTTTTTCTTCTGTGTTACACTTTAGTAGAAGAAATTAAAAGGTACCCACCTGGTTTTAAGCGTGGCCTGTTCAATGGTACGTTCAAAATATCCCCTGTATTAGTATAAAATTTTGTACTACGTTCTGTATCATCACTTTGAAAATGTAACTTATAAACCTACTAAGAACATAGACAACTTTATATTTTTAAACAAAATACAATTACGATCAATTATACCTTATAGAATGTATTGTTGGAATAAAATTCTCCCTACGAATAGCATGTATCCATTTATTTTTAAAATCTTCATTTCAGGGTAAAGAAAAAACTGAAACCGTTGGGCCTTTACTGGCACTGGTACTCTTACAAAGAGGCACACAACAAGAGTACGGCATTTTCAAAAACTTCATAATTTGTTACAAAACAGAAATTTACTAAATTTAGTATATAACCTGTAGTCTTTTGAGTGTAAAAATCGCAAAGAAAATCACAAAAAAACACTAAACACTATACTAAGAGGGTCCTTTTAGTTCACTAGGCCAATAAAAAGATAATAACACGATTTAATTAGAAAAAACGGTTTAAACGGATGTAAACAACCACTTGTTGATACACCACTACACAAACAACACAAGAAAAAAAGGTAAATAAAACATACACTGTACTAACAGTTGCAAAAATCAATTTTAAACGTCCTTTATGTCCACTTAAAACAATTAAAAGGTAAAAACAACCGTTGAAAATGAAAAAAACTGACAAAAACACTATACTTGTCAACTGTACAAAAAAACAAGAGATACCGCCATTTTTTATCGTCGGCTGACAGTTGACTGGCTTTCCGTGAAGTCGGTGTTGGTTTTTGAAATTTGTTTCTTTTAAAAACTTCAAAATATACACAGAGAAAAACTAGTTTTTGTTTATACGAAAATAATATTAGTTTAAAAATACGAAAGGCGAAAAATTAAAATTTTGTATTATACAGGGTGTCCAGTAACTTTCCCGATAAACTTTAAGGGGTAATAATTACCCCATTTTTTTTTCTATTTTTTATTTTATAATTATTATAAAAGAAAATAAGAAAAAACTTCTATACATCTGTTCTAAAAAGTCTTAGTTAAAAATAAAAAAACGTTTTTTTAATAATAACTTTTATACCAATTTATGTATAGATATTAAAAAAAATGGGAAGGGAAACGTCTTCTATCATCAGAAGACATTTTTTGGCTTTTGGCATACAAGAGAAAAATGTTTACCAGTGTCGTCCATGAGGGGTTTAAGGGTTAGGTATAGATTTTTAAGGAAAAAAATTGTACGTCACTGCAAATAAAATAATTATATTTTAAAAAATTCTCGCTTAGTTTGGAACAAATTTCACCTCTTGACTTTTTCTATATTTGATGTAGGGATTTTGGGTAAATAAATAAAAACCATTTCTCGGCATGGTTAAATCCCTACTAAGCAATTTTAAACTAAATGAGGGGTGATTTTTTACTGTAGAATTAAATATTACCGATACATCATGACTATTTCAAGAAAGGGTTTCTTATTTCCTCGGAAACCGTATACATCATATAAAAAAGGTTAAGATATAAAATTTAGTTCAAAGTTAACGGAAATTAAAAAAAATATCCATATTTTATTTTAGAAAAATGCAGTGACGTACCAATTTTTTCTTGAAAAATATTTACCTTAAACCTCTCATGAACGACACTGGCGAAAATTATTTTTTCTTGTATGCCAAAAATTTTTCTCTCTGATACATAGGAGTTGTCTCTAAATTTTTTAAAAATATTTGAATAGATATAAACCACATAACACTAACTAGTTAGTGTTATGTGATATAAACGTTATTATAACAAAACAATATTTTTAAATTGTTAACACCCCGTAGTTCAAAAACTAAGACGTTTAGGACATATGTTCATAAGAAGAATTTTTCATATTTTTCATTCAATAACCCCTTAAAGTTTTTCGTTATAATTACTGGACACCCTGTATATCTGTTTAAATATTGTTTGTGCATATTGTATTTTAAAAAATGAACCAGCACATCACATTCTTACTTAAAATTTGGTGGTGCACTATCACCACATACATATTATATACACTCGTCACATCGTGCCGCTCGATATTTATAGGATGACGCATCGGCGTCGCTTTCGACCGTATTCTATCCACGCATTGGCACAAATCGCCCATGAAAGTTGTGAAGGGGCACAACGTGTATATAAGGGTGGCCCATCTTGGACAACCCTTAAAATTTGTGCTGCCACCCTTTAAAAGGGTTCCATTTAATGAAAAACATTCCTCCAATTTTTTTTTTTGGGTAACCGGAAGTGCAAGTGCAAGCAACGTTAATACTGATAAAAATAAAAAACTGGTAGGTAATTACCTAATTTTGAAAATATACTTTTTGTTTGCAAAGGCCAATTATGTTAGAAATTAATAATTTGTTATCCTTAAAGCAAATTTATATTTAAACATTAATTTTTACAAATTTAAAGTGATTTATTTATAATAAACAATAAATAAAAAAACAATGTAAATAGTCACTTTTCAAAATTTCTGTAGGAAAATTTAATTTAAAAAAAATCAAATGTAACGCATATAAAGTCGTTAATTTCTATTTTTTTTTATTTGATCTAATTCTTCTAGTATTATTCGTTGAATGCCCTCTTCATCTCACGCTGGTTTATTTACAGCATTTATTTTTTTTCCTTAACAATAATTGAAATATTTTTGTCGAAGAATGTTAAGAAGGAGTCTATGTTTTAATATTTTATTAATTCTTCCCAAAAGTGGGGGTCGTGAAATGGGGCCTTTTTGCAGAAAGTGCTGTAGCCCAGGCTTTTATAAAAATAATTACGAGAAACAGGCGAGTGTCCGTAGTGGCTGATTTTTCTTTTGTGTTTGTTTAATTGATCTTAAGAGAAAATTATTTTTAAGCAGTAATTGGCTTTTGACATCCAACGTGCATAATGAGATGCACCAGGACGATAAAATATCACATTTTATGGTTCTTCTTCAAAAGAATTTGGAAAGTATTTAATACACAATCTTTGTAATCAACTTGGGGGTGATATATTTCTCAAAATTGCTAGGTTATTATTTTATTTTGAGGCTGCAAAATTTGTTAAATTGTTTAATTATTAAAACCGGTTTTTAAATTGTTTTTTTTTATTATTTTAGGCCAATATTCTTTAAAACGTCCAAATAAAGCAACATCGGGAAGAATAAACATTTTAACATTCAAAAACAATTTGCAATACCATTTCAAAATATGGTGCCGACAAGAAAAATATAAAATCAGTGTCGTAACTACTATGGGGATAGGCGGGGCAGTGCCCCGGGGCCGCTAGAGCTCAGGGGGCCCCTTGGAGTTGATAGAGGCCCCGGGCTTAGTACTGAAATACTGAAAACAAATGCGGTGAAGAATGAAGGTCGTGGACCTTTTTTGTTCTCAAAATATTTTCAGGTAGTCAGTATATGAAAATGTTTAAATAAAGGTGTTTTTATTACATAATGACTTTTTTTTGGCTCCTTGATATTTGCAATTTTTTGTGGCCCTACTTTACTTTTTGCCCCAGGACCCCTGCTGACCCAGCTACACCACTGTATAAAATATCTGTTTCTAATTGTTGTTGCAGTATTGAAGCTGCACCCATTTAAATACCCTAGATTAGAGTCTGTGGTTTCATAATATAAACCAATAATCCTATTTTTAAATTCCAATCAATTAGAGTTTCATAAATTGCCAAGAAGTTGTCGAATTGTTCCTTACCGGCTAAATGCTGTAAAGGAGGCACTTCAATCATTTGCTCCACTTATCCATTAGTACGAATACAGCAAGTGTGTCAGGTATAGTTTTATTCTTAAAAGTGACTTATTTAGAAATATACCGGGTGACAATGAAATTACTATCCAGCAATTTATTTTCTTCAGTGCAACCGTATAGTTTTCAAATTTAGGGACTTTATATTGTATCACGGGATGCCAATTTAGGACATAATAGCATCTGTGTATTACTTCCGGTTTAACCGGAAGTGATATAAACTTTGATATTTTTAATGGAACACCCTATATATTTTTAGATTTAAATTCTACAGGTCATTCCTGATATAAAATCTTTAATATTTCCATAACCTAACTCTTTTGGATTTGGAGGAAATGGCGTTATAACATTTTCAAACGACAGCACAAAATGCAGTTTATGGGAAAACAAATAAACATCACAAAAATTGAAAATGCTTAAAATAGTTCTTTTAGAAGAATCTACCTTTAGAGACCATTATAATACCACTCTCCTGTTCTAACCGTAACCGTGTAAAATTTGAATTTCTAAGTATGATAACCCTGGTAATTTTATGGAACACCCTATATATGTTTTAAGATTTAAATTTTTAAGCTATTCCTGCTATGAAACCTAAAATAACCCATAACCTATCTTAGTTTTAGAGAAAATGGCGTTTGAAAAGGTTTAGACGACGACACAATATTCATGAAACTATTTGTTGTGAGGTCGTTCGGACCTTTTCAAACGCTGTTTCCTCTAAAACTAAAGAAGGTAGGTTATAGGTGTATTTTTGGTTTTATATCAGGAATTGCTTAAAGAATGTCAATCTTAAAAATATATAGGGTGTTTCATTAAAATTACCAGGGCTATCATCCTTAGAAGTTTAAATTTTATAGCATTTCCGGTTAAGCAGGAAGTGATATTATAATGATCTCTAAGGGTAGAGTTATTTAAAAGAACTATTTTAGGCATTTTTAATTTTTGTGATGTTCATTTGTTTTCCCATAAAATTGCATATTGTGCTGTAGTTTGGACATTTTCAAACGCCATTTTCTCCATAACCAAAAGAGTTAGGTATGAAAATATTAAAGGTTTTGTATCAGGAATGACCTGTAGAATTCAAATATTAAAAATATACAGTGTTCCATTTAAAATATCTAAGTTTATATTACTTCCGGTTAGGCCGGAAGTAATACACAGATGCAATTATATCTAAAATTGGCATCCGGTGATACAATATGACGTCCCTAAATTTAAAAACTGTACGGTTGCACTTAAAAAATAAATTGCTGTTACACAGTCCGACATCCATCTACCCCGCCTTAACTAGAAAAAAATAAAATAATAATATAATATTTTGTGCACCTACCTATACCTAATATTTTAACCTGCTTGCGGCACGTGTTTCTCTAGTACGATTGAGTTGAATTTTTGTCGGTTTAATTTTTTATTATAAAGGAAGATTTTTACAGGGTGGCTTGATAAAAAAAAAATTTACCCCTATAAAGATGGGCCACCCTAGTGTATACAATTAGCGCTGTGATTATTTAAATAATAAGTTTATTTGATGATGATCATTTTTATTGCACAGTAGATCAAGCCAGTCTCGGATCGTAATATTTTTGAAGGGGCAAAAATTGCCTCTTGATTGATTTTGTTTTTTTTAATTTTTGTGGGAAAAAAATTGAAGTGAAACGTTTCAAACTGCACCCTCTTCCCATCACTTGCCGCACTAAATTACCTCAATTGAAAACTCCCCTTTCAAATCGCGCCCTTTTTTCATCACTTGGCGCCCTGTACTGTTTCTAACGGAAACTCAAATAAGTTCTAAATCTTTAACAAGCCACCTTCTGTTCCCAGGCTACGAATTTATTTCGTCTTTTCGCCCACATGATGGAGTATGTGCTTACGTCCACAACGATCTGGCTTGTGCTCGAGTTTTCAATCTTAAATCGGGTAGACCCGATATCCTTTGGCTCAAACTTTCCCTTAGGTCTTCAACTAAATTTATCTGCTGTTTGTACCAGTCCCCATCTAATAATTCCTATGTCGAATTCTTTGACTTTCTTTCAACAAAGATTGATAGCATAATTTCTCAGTTTCCCACGGCTGAAGTAATCGTGCTTGGCGACTTTAATGTCTATAAGAAGGATTGGCTGGGCTCTTCAAAAACTGACCCCGAAGGCCGAGCAGCCGAAATCTTCGCAGTAAGTAACTCTCTTTCCAACCATATTATGGAACCCACCTACTTTCCTAGAGTCCCAAATAATAGTTTAAATCCCCTAGGTCTCTTTCTTACCACCAACCCCTAACTCTATCAAGCATCTGTCACAGCTCCCTTAGGTCGCTCAGATCATGGCTTAATTACTATATCTTACCCTGCACATCCCGAGGTAAATGAATGCATGCTCCCACGCACCGTATGGCACTACAACTCAGCCGACTGGGATGGGTTGAGGAACTTCTTCGCCACTTACCCCTGGAATTCCATGTGATTTTCTTCTCGTGATCCTTCTGAAATTTGCAATCAACTAACTGAATCAATTCAATTGGGCATTGAAACCTATATTCCACACACCATCAAGAACCATAAACAATCCAATAACAAAACTTACCGAGAATTTACTAAATGCATAAGGAAAGTTAAAATTATGACAAGGACACTTCTATTCCGAAGGATTATTATCCATTTAACAAAACATATTTTAAGAATAGGGTTATATACACCCCGCCAAAATAATCGCATATGCTCGAATTACTCCATAAGCTTCAATACAAAAATGCTTTAATTTAAATGGCCATATCTCTTTTAATAATAAGGTTAAGACAATTAAAAAAGAAAATGTTAAAAAAGGTCAACCTATAACTTTGTCGTAACCGTTGTTATTTACTATAACAATACATTCTACAGGGTGATGAAAAGTTTTTGGCAAAAATAAATAATTTATAATCGCCCTGTATGATGTGCTGTCGAAAGGCAGTAATCTTATTTGTGAATAAATTATACCCTTACTTATTTCTGATGTTCTGGTTAGTTCTGGTTAGTCATCATCACCAATTTTATTACTCTCTTTAAACATCACATCATACAGAGAGATTAAAAATTATTTTTTTAACTTTTAATCACCCTGTAACATGTATTGTTAACAGTAAGTAACAACGGTTACGCCAAAGTTATAGCTTTCACTTTCTTTCACATTTTCTTTTTTAATTGTTTTAATAGACTAATTATTAAGGGATATGGTCTTTTAAATTAAAACATTTTTGTATTAAAGCTTATGGAGAAAATCGAGCATATGCGATAATTTTGACGAGGTTGTGTAAAAAGATAATATACCTGGTGTTGAAAAAGTACGTTTTCAAAGTAAATAAAGTAATTTAATATAAAACTTTAATTAGATTTTATAAGTGTTTTAGTTACGACAAGTTCACTTTTACAGGTTTTAAAGAAAACCAACAATAATTTATTTAAACCCATACAGTATATTGGCACATTCAGTAGTACAATCACAATAGATTTAATCTGACCAGAGTTTGCTACAAACTAAAAGCGCAGTATAATAAAAAAATACATATTTCTAAAACTAAGCTGCCCAACAAAAAAATCTGAAAAAAAGCATAGCGGATTATATGGGAGAATAAGAGGGGTTTGACACCAAGTGCAAAAGATCGGCAACAGCGCATCATTTAAACTAATCCGGGCTCACGAAAAAATTTTTAATTAAAACAAACCGTGTAACTACAACATTGTTGCCACGTTTTAAAAAATTTCCTAATCTTTTGCACTTAAATATTTTGGAAAATGTAAAATCACCAAGTTTAGATGTTTTGTTCAATATCCTTACAACATATACAATCGTAATATAATCTACAAAAATTGTATATAAATTTAAAAATGTATGGAATAATATTAAGTAGGCATAATATAAAATTCTCTCACTAAAATATATGATTAAACTTAATAGTTAAAGTTTAATTGATAAATCACATTTAAAAAGCGTTCTATCATAAACCTAATGGTTATACTGTTATAACAGTGTATACCAAAAGTTAAAAAAATACAGTTTTGTGCGTATTTTTTGAAAAATAAAAAATATATGGAATGTTCCTATCAAAAAATGTTAAATAGGCTATCTGACAATACTGAAAGTTTATCCTATATTACTACGGTAATATAATCATTTAATATTTCTATAATTATACTTCCTAAATCTATTAACTATAGCTTTACTTTATTTACAAATTTATATTTTATTTTAAAAATTATTTATTTGCTAAAAATATATATTGAACCGCTTTTAAGAAACAGTCGCTGGATATACAATCTGTATAATATACTGGAAATATATAAATAAACGGGCAATATAAATGTATGTTTATTTTATGCCATATTTTAAAAATTTCTTTCTAGAAGGAAATGTCAAAAATCAACCAATCAAAAGATTTTCTTCATTTGTAAATGT
Source organism: Listronotus bonariensis (assembly GCA_014170235.1). NCBI lineage: Eukaryota > Metazoa > Arthropoda > Insecta > Coleoptera > Curculionidae > Listronotus > Listronotus bonariensis. Next base: position 133,349 of record JACEGR010001310.1, read on the forward strand.
CAATTATTGATTGCAAAATATTTATCTGTCAATATTTCCTAAATCAATAAAATAACACCTATAAAAAGAAATCAAAAAAACAATATTTCCAACTAGTTTTTGATATAAAAGTTGTCCTAAAGCGGACTACTTTACACACTTTACACATATTTTCAGGACATTCTACAGTGTGTCTACGCAAGTTGGTGTCACATGGAAAACTTTTTATTATGAAATTTACGAAAAAAGTTATTCTTTATAATATATTCCGCATGGTCCAAAACCTAAAATACAGTCATCAGATATTAAATTGTGTCAGTCATCTACGAGGTTTGGCCAAAAATTAAATTTTGCTAAAGAGTAAAGTACCTTTAGTTTTGTTAATATTGCAAATTGTTATATAAAAAAAATGTTTAGAATTTAAATTTTCTTCTAAATATGCAATTTTGTTCATTTCCAAAAGATTTTTTTATTTTTTTTCTGCGAAAATCGAAAAAATTTAGGTTAATACATGGGTGCATTGTTCATTCTTCTTGTTTTGATAACAATAATTTAAAAGTTTATATGAAACTGTAGTATGACATTTATAATCATGAAATGTTGTGGACTAAGGACACCTAAATTTTTGCCATTTTTGCAGAAAAAAAATCAAAAATTTCTTTTTCTTTTGTAATAAAACAAAATGCATATTTAGAAGTCATTTTAAATTCCTAACAACTTTTCTTTATGACAATCTTTGATATTCGCAAAAATACAGGTACTTTCCTCTTAAGCCAAAATTAAATTTTTGGCCAAACCTCTTAGAAGACTGACACAATTTGATATATGATAGTTGCTTTTTAGGTTTTGGACCATGCTAAACTTTTTATAACGAATATTTTTTTTTCGTAAAATCAATAATAAATAAAGTTTTCCATATGACACCAACTTACGTAGACACACTGTATATAGGTTTAACAAATGTATTTTCGTTGTTGGCAACAAAAACAGTGCATCAAGAACTGGTTTTTCTTTAAGGTAGTTGTCGTGATACAATATTGTCAGAAAAGTATAGATTATGCGCGTTATAACAGTACTTGAGCTTATGCTAAGTGGTCTATACTCTCTATGCAAGACTGTACCTGTTGTGACGTTACTCATCACAAATGCTGTTACATATTTTTGAGAGTTTGGATCCGGCAACGTCGCTTATGCACCACCAATAGGTTTACTGAAGACTGCATTACTATACAATCTTTAGTATAGATCGATCCGTAAATACAGTGTTTTGTATTTATATTTTAATCCATTTGAATTTACCGCGTAAATAATATCTGTATTCGCTTACAGCGGTGCCAAGTTGTTTAAGTTTGACCTAGTATGTACTTCCTTATAAATTGTTGAACTTTAAACAGGTTTTTAATAATAATTAGATGGTCCAATTTTTTTTTTTTTTTTTTTTAACTCAAAATCCATTAAAGCCTGTTAGTTTTTAAAAATATTTGACACAATGTTGGTCAATTAGCTGATAAAAATGGGTATCCAAATAAAAAATGTCCAAAAATATTTACCATATTTACAGAAATATACGATTTTGGGTTTGTGTCTCGGCTAGAAGCACGCACTTTTGAAAACAAGGCATTAAATTTCAGACAAAATATTAGGTATCATAGTTTATAAACCTAAATAAAACAAAAATTAGTTACCAGCTAGCGATCCGCGTAATTTTATATAAAGCTAAAAATGTAAGTTCTTGAATATTTGCACTTAAACTGCAGACATAACAAAGCCGACTTGGCACTGGCAGAGTTTTTGGCAGAATCCATGATAACATCCACTAAAGCACTTAGCACAAATTGTAGATTCTTTTTGTATTTTTTATTGCATTTATTAAATAAATCACAAAACCATTTAAAAATACAATATTAACTGCATCAACAGCACGAAAAACTTTACTATGAACTGTCATGTTTCACTAAGCAAGTTCAAAATTATTCCGATGAGGGTGCTAACAACGTTGCCAAGTCGCTTAATTTTAAAAACCAATACCAATGATGTTAAATATTCAATTTTTAATTGAATTAATCTTAGATTTTTAGTGGTCAATCCACTTAAAATTTTAAGGGTAATTATATTATAAAGTCTTTAAGGTGTACACAAAAATATAAAATTTTCTGACGATACTCCTATACCACGACAACCACCTTAACGGCGATATTGCAAAAATAAAGTTATCCATAACCTTTTTGTATAAGTGAATCTGTTTCAGATTAAAGTTCCGTTGTCATATGACTTGTTAGGGCCTGCACTCTCTTTGCATTGCAGCTCTTACACAGAACGTGGCCGTCGAGTGGGTAGCACCCTCTACCTTCTGCTTCTGAAGACAATACTAGGCCACAATCCTAAAATACAAATTAGTTTTTACTATAACTCTACTTTACTAGTAATTATCAGTTTTTTTTTAAATATACTTTTTTCTAATTTTGAACTTTTTATTATTGCAATTAGTATACTTACCTCACACTTGTAGCACTGTATATGGAAACTATGATCCAGAGCTACCACACGAACAGTTTCTTCTTCACCGGGCTCTGGCATAATTGGCTGTTTACATACCCAACATCTTGGAGCAAAAATCCTAAACACAACATTTGGTATTATTCATTTTTAATATCCAATATATCTTTTTACATTTTTTATAAACGCATCTTCTAAATAAGGTAGTACTACCGATACCACAAGAGTCAAATGAGTGCTTAAGGTAATTTATAGGGGTGTGCGAATAATTCGAACTTACGAATAATTCGTATTGAATCGAATATCAATATTCGATTCGAAAGTCGAATCGAATAATTCGTAAATTCGAATTATTTGAAAGTTCCCGAATAATTCGAAAAAATTTCGAATAATTCGAAATTTCTTCGAATATTCGATTTTTTTCGAATTATTGTAGTAATCGCGAATTTTCGAGAATACTGAATTTAGGATTTGTTTTGCGTGATATTTAAATATAAATTTGACAAATAATAACATTTTATTTGAACCAAAAAATTTAATTACATAAATAAAACAATTATTATGAAAATATAAAAAATATAGTATTTTCCATATATTATATAGAGTGTTTAACAAAACTAATACCGGAATTTAAAAATATTGAATCATTTGCATTATACGGAGAATCTTTCAAAAATTATAAATTGAAAACATTATTAGGAAATTTTAGTCTAAATATAGTTTTTATATATGGGGTGTTTTAAAACTTCTGGAAAAAAAATTGTAAATAAAACGCCTGGTATACATATATAGTATGGTATATGTATACAGAATCAGCTAAATAACATAACACATAGGCAATGTAAAGAAAAGAGACAATCTAACGTGAATACCTGCATGTAAACACATCTGATTGGATGAGTCACATACATCCTTTTTTGTTGCTTTATTCGACCAGTTTAATAAGCAAATGAATATACACACAGTATTTAAAATTTAAAATTGACCCGGTTTTTTGTGCACTATACAGGGTGTAACAAAAATTTGTAAATAAAACAACGTTCTTCTCAAGAACAATGTTTTTAATTAAATATTTTAAATAGAAAAGAGTATTCTGAAATTTTTAATTCCTATTTACAGGATGTTTAGGCAAACAAAAGTAAGATTAAAATGTAAGGTATACATATATTGTATTTCGCATATTTATCATACAGGGTATTTCATAAATCTGTTAATAAACTTAAAAAATAATTTATCTTTTGCATTTTGTACAGGGTCTTTCAAAAATTTTATATTAAAAATATAAAAAGGAGGATTTTATTTTATATATATTTATATTAAAATAAAAAATTGAGCAATTGTCTTCTTCAGATAATTAATTTTTAATCAAAAAGGATATTATGGGTAAGTAGAATATTTTGATGCCCGATGTTATGGAATCTCAATTGAATAAAATAAAGAATCCATTCATATTTTGATAATTAGTGAATAGTTCGCATTATTCGTGAATTATTCAAAATTTTTTGAATTATTCGTTAATTTTCGAGTTATTCGAAATTTTTCGAATTATTCAAAATTTTTCTAATTATTCAAAAATTCGAATTATTCGATTCAAATATCGAATCGAATATTAATATTCAATTCGATTCAATCCATATTCGCACACCCCTAGAATTTACCTTCCGTACTGTTTAAATTGGGCAACGCTGCGTAAAAACAAAAGAGATCCTGCGCAAAATCTACTCCGCAAGCTCTTTAAACAAGTTATCGGTTTAATATTGTAACGTTTATTTACTAATAAAATGTGTCAATCAAACTTGTTATATTTCATGTTTTGTACTATAAACTGTGTATAACCCTAATTTCCCCAAATACCAAAACGATGAATGTTTCAAATTTGCGCGCATCATAACCTTTTGGCGGTGTTGCCACATGTCAATCACATAGCATATTTCTCTTAATGATTTATTTATTACTCATATCACCAGCTCTAAAAATCGAATTTAATTTAGCCAAAATGTACAGATTTTTTTCTTTCCGTTGATACCAATTTTATTGAAATCTGAACGGCAGTTTTTGTAAAATAAATTAAAATCTGCAATTTTCCAAAAGATCAATGTAAAAGCAATTATTTTATAATATTAATAACTTTTTTGACTTAACTAGTTGATATTTTTATTATAAAATACCAAAATAATATATTTCATAATATTCTGTATAATAATTCTTACACCGGTAATACTACCTTAAGTGGTAAAAACCATTGATATATAAAAACATTAGACAATACCACATGAATAGAAAAATACTTACTTGTGAAAATCTTCAATACAGTGAACCCTATTAGTTGCGTCAACTGTAAAGGGAATTCCATCAAGACTTTTTCCACAAACAACGCAACTGAAACATGCGGGGTGATACGGTTTGCCTGTAGCTCTTAGGATTCTATCCAGAATTGGTTTTTGACAGACGCAGCACTTCTCCAGGGTATTCTGAAAAAAAAACGTTTTGAAATATTAACATAAATCCAATATTTTTATGGAGTAGTTTAAATGCACCAGTATTTTTGTGAATAAATTTTACAATGTTTTTTTTATTATTTCTTCTTGGGATATTACTATTTTTAATAACTTACCAAATAGTCCTCCTCACAGTAAGGATGGCGATCAAGAGCGTAAAAGGTTTACCCTGTAAATTAATTGCACAATGTTGACATGTGAAACACTTTATGTGGTATAGTTGATCCATGGCAGTACATCCACTATTTTCACCAACAATCTAAATAAATAAAAAATAAATTACTGAATGACCAACCTATTAATTAAATCTTCTTATTAGGTGCCAATAATTAGTGAAGATCCAAGAATTACAATTATTTCAAGATAATGCAGATGTCTTTTTACCTTTTCTCCACACTTTACACATATTCCATATACGTCTTCCTCTTGATCTAATTCTGGAGCTCCACCCATTCCTTGCACCAACATATCTGTCAAGCTGTCTACTTCTTGTTCTTTATTGTGGCCGATTCTGCTTACAGACTGGCTTGGACCTAGCAAATGTTAGATTTATCGTTATCCTAATTCGCAAACCTTTTAACTCCAGAATTAATTAAAATGGAGCTTTTTGCACCATCTAATAACTTGACAATGAACCACGATACAATGAATATAAGGTAGGATCTTGCGCATGACGTGTATCATGTGATCTCTGACGTAGTAATGTAAACATTAATTATAACAGAGTTGAAATTATACGTTTGTATTCGTGTTTTTAACTATTTATTTGATCTTTTACTGTGCTTTCCGGCAGTTTTATGACTTTAAAACTAATTAAAATATAAGATAATTTGTTTTGTTTATGGTAATAATGGATTTTTTTGACCACCTTCCTGACGACCGATCGATCTAAAATTTGGTACACACTCGTAATCTTGATGACAATACAACATAATACATTCTTTACGATTGTAAATCCAAGATGGCGAATGGCGAATAACATATTACTTCACTACAACCTCAATATGAAAGTGCTTGTTTGGTAGAATAGAGCCCACTATAAACAAATTAAAATCCAAAATGGCCGCCGCCACAAAATGGGAAGTACATATTTTCCACAACTACCTCAATATAAAATCGTTGGTTAGTTCTGGTAAGTTATAGGAGTCATTAAATGAACTCAATAAGAATGAGAAGTATCACCTTACAACAAAACTAAAAACTTGAAAATAAATTATACACATATTTTTTTATAGTTATACGGTTTTATTGTACTAAAAGCTAGAAAAGAATTCGGTAAGTCTGTAGGTACCAGATCGCACCAATCTTCCTATTAGACAAATAATAAAACCGTTGGGCCTAGTAAATGTTATGATAGAAATTTCAGTGCACAACGATTTTATTATTTGCCTGATCAATACCCCATATTGATGAGAATATTTGTGCGGTCTGGTAGCTAGGATTTACCAACTTACTTTTTAGCTTTTAGTACAATAAAAAAGTCGTTTAACATGAAAAAAACATATAATTTATAAACAAGTTAACATTAACTGTATAATTATCCTAGAAACTTGTTTCTTTAAAATCTTCCTGATATTTAAAAGAATGGCTGATTTTTACAAACATTGCGAGCTTTTAGGGCTTCAATTTAAACATTGCAGGGAAAAACTCACATCGCTACGTCATTGCGCAGAGCGAACCAATTTGAAATCGCTGTTGATCCTACCTTGTATTTGTTGTATCATGCCATTAAAGAACGTTAACAAACTTCATACCTCCAGTCACAATATTATGACTATTAGGTAACAATTAAATAAACATCTAACATTTAAATCATCCTGTAAAATTTCTGATTATGGAGATACGACTTTGGCGAATTAGGAAGACGTTAGGTTATGAAATATTTATCGTAACCTGCTGTAGATATAATTTAGCAAATATGGCTACATACCTGTCATCGCACTACTAGCTCCACTGTAAGGAGCATATAGGGAGTAATTTGACCTGGACGACATTTGACTTGGTGGCCTTGGATTGATTGGTTCATATATTGATTCGTATGTGGAAGATGCCTAAAAAACATAATTCAAAAGGTAAAGTAATACAAAAATATTTTATTTCACTCTTTTGGCCGGCCGCACACATCCCATTTTTATTAGAAATGATTCTCGGATGCGATTATCTGCATGGTCGGCTAATAATAGGTTTTTATAAGCGCGACGCATACATCCGATACGAAATCGGATCGAATGTCAAGTCAAATGCATTATAAATCAGTCAACCTTCAGTTAATCGTGTCGGATCGTCCGATTAAAAGTGGGATGTTTGCGGCCGGCCTTATACTTGTGGGAATATTGACACCTGATTTTGTAAAGCCAGTTCCGGATTAACCTATAAGCAAATAGAGCACCACGTTGTAGGACGCACCACAAAGAGGGCACTAAAGATTATAGAAGTAAGAAAAAAGTAGAAACGCCTGGATTTGTTTAAAAAGTTGTTTAAAAGGGTGAATCTTTTTGGTAAGAAATAGTTATTTTAAAAGGTTTTGGCAACGAAAAAAAAATACAAATAAATAAATAAATATATATATATACAGGGTGGCCCACCATATTCGACACGGTCTGTAGCTGGATAACCATGGAGTTTTAAAAAAAGTAAATACTGAAACATATACAGGTCGGATAAGGCCACAGTATAAAATTATTTTACTCTATACAGGATGTCTCAAAAAGTGTGACGTATCAAAGTTATATTTTTTTAAATGGAACACCCTATATTTTATGACGGCTTTGATTCTACATAAAAAAATAATTTAAGTTTGTTAATAGTACCAAGTGTCTAATTTTATTCGTTTTTGTGATATTTGATTTTTTTTCAAAATGCAGGGGTGCCATTAAATTAATTTTATTTTAACAATATAAACTCCTTAAAATTTTTACAAGATTAGGAAAAGTCTGCCTTATCATACGTAGGTCATATCGAGATCATAGATTATACAGGGAGATCAAAAAATAATTTTAATTTTTTAGAAAGTCAAATTGCAATATCTCTGTTATTTTAAATCTAACACCCTGTATTTTTTACACCACATGATGACAAACCAAATGCTCTTTCAAAGTGGTGTATGGGTTACCTATACTTATCTTTTATACTTTTCAAGTAAATTCCGTTTTAACATATTTTTATTCCAAATGTCTATTTAAATGTAAGTAGGCTGTGATATAGCTATGCCTATTTACTAAGCCGTTATTGCAAATTGTAAATTTGTTGGAAAAAAGAGTACAAAGATTAAAAGATTTTGTATTATCTGCCACTATTTTTAAAATTCACAGAAAAAAAAATTAATAGTTTAAAAAAACTAAAAAAACACGCTTTTATATGCAACTGAACTAAAAATTAGAAAATAATTTTTCATTAAAAAAATATTGTCATTTCATAGTAAAAAGCGTGGGGTGCATTTTACTATTTTTTCATAACTTTTCCATCATAGATATTTGCAAATATAATAATTATAACATTTAATATATTTATCACCCCACGCTTTTACTATGAAATGACAATATTTTTTTTAATGAAAAATTATTTTCTAATTTTTAGTTCGGTTGCATATAAAAGCGTGTTTTTTTAGTTTTTTAAACTATTAATTATTTTTCATTTTTTAGTTTCTGCTACTCTGGTGCAACTAACCCTATATTTTTATTGTTCATAAAAATTGAACACCAATGGTGCAACTAACCAAATTGTGTAAAAACTAAAAAATTTTTTCTTCATTTAATAGCAAAGTTTGAAATGTTGCCAACAGATGGCATCCTAGGTGTTGTTTTTATAATATAATGGAATTTTTTTCCTGGCGATTCAAAAAGAGATAACGGGATACTGTTTTTAAATTATTGCATCTTCATCGGTCCTTGACACGTGTGCAAAGTTTCAAAGAAATCGAATAGCTGGAAGTTGGTTAAAATTAGGCTCAAAGATTCCGTTACATAGATAGACAGATGGATAGATTGTTACAACCCAAGTTAATAAAAGCGTGTTAAAAATTCATTAGTTGCTTATAATGCTACTTCCAATACCACTTATTTCAGCTGAAGGTCAATCAATCAATCAATCAATCAATCAATCAATGGTAATGATAAAACTTGTGTTTTTAAACAATCCTAATAACGCCTCTGGTCAGTTATGACGACATTCTGTGACCTATAACTCGTTTCTTCCATTATCCATAATCACTGTGTCAAATTTCTTAAAGCAACTATTAAGGTTATCAGATGGTTTCTCTTGGAATATTTTTCAGGATTAACTCTAGACTAAAGTAAACCATTTTTTTCACATCCTACCAGTACTATATTATCCTGTTGTTGTAGAAGAAGGGTTTTTATTTAAAATCATTGAAATTTCTTTTAAACTTTTTAAACACTAGTAATCAATAAATGGTCGTTGTTATTTTCTTAAGAAAAATATTAATGGCTGCTATGTCACAGCCAACTTTAATTTAAATAAACATTTGGACTAAAAATTTGTAAAAACAGATTTTACTAAAAAAGCAAAAAAAGATAGGTATAGGCAACCTATACACCATTTGAAAAGAGTATTTTATTTGTCATCTTGTGACGTAAAAAAATACAGGGTTTTCCATTTAAAATTAGAGAGATATGGCTATTTGATTTTCTGAAAAATTGAAATTATTTTTTGATCACCCTGTACAATATTTGATCTTGATTTGACCTACATATGATCATGACAGATTTTTCCAATCTTGTTACACATTTTCAAGTTTAAAGTGTTAAAAGTAAAATCAATTTAATTTTACCTCTGGATTTTCAAAAAAATCAAATATAAAAAAAAACGAATAAAATTGGACATTTAGTACTATAAACAAACTTGAGTTATTTTTTTAAGTAGAATCTAAAACCGTCATGAAATATAGGGTGTTCCATTTAAAAAAATATAACTTTGATACATCACACTTTTTGAGACACCCTGTATAGACTAAAATAAATTTATACTGTGGTCTTATCCGACCTGTATATGTTCAGGATTAATTTTTTTTAAAAACTCCATGGTTATCCAGCTACAGACCGTGTCGAATATGGTGAGCCACCCTGTATATATACATGAAATGGGGATTCACTAAGCCCAACGCCGTGCCGGTGGCTTTGCCGGCGCGAAAGTTATGTCAATTATCGATTTTGGCAAATTTTAAATGTATTTGATCAAGTTTGCCATTGGGCAATTTAAAAATCCAATGCATTTCTTCAATGATCTCCAATAATTCTTTTATAACGATCTTTTTAATGGTAATACTGGTGATAATATACAGACTAGGACAAAAAAGTATACAGGGTGGGTCAGAAGTCTGAAAAGGCTCATTTACTCATTATCAATAAAAGTTCTTTTTTATTTTTCTTTATGTAGGTATGTAGTCAGACATAAACTTTACCTTCAAAATATAATATATATATATATTGATGTATACAGGGCTGCTCTACAAAGCATGACAATATAAGGTTATGTTTTTTTTAAATCTACCACCCTGTATTTTACATTTTTGTTAAATTCCACTTTAGATCTAACACACACTGAAGGTTGACTGATTTATAATGTATTTGGGTTATATAGGGTTAAATTATCAAATTTAGGAAGTATAGCAGTTTCTTTTGGAAAAATAGAAAATTCAGGACATTTTTCGCAACTCTACCATTTTTCCAATTTCAAATGTTATTGAAGTTGTCTGGGCAGGCAATTACCTAATGGATCATATATGTACATTTTGTTAATAAAATGTATTTTGATTATACAGGGTGTTAAATACATACATTTTTTCAATACATACATTTATAAAAAGTAAATGAGCTATTTACCTGGGATCCCATACTATAATTATGAAAATCGGGCCCCGGTTGAGTTGCTCTCCTCAACTCACTATAACTTGAACTGACAGGTGACGGCGGGGGTAACAAATCGTCAGGGGGGAGGAGGCAAATTCGTATTGACAGTGCATGGAGCGTAATCAGCTAGACCAGAAGACATATCTAGAGGAGGTGGTGGTGGCGGCAAATCGTCTGTATTGAAAAATATTTAAGTTTTAAGAATTTGTAAACTGTAAAGCGGGCTTTACACCTGACAAGGTATTGATCAAAAACTTGTTCAATTATTTTGTCAAATATTTGATAAAGAATTAAAAAAGTTGGATATTTTTAGTCTCTTCAAGTTATTGTCAATTTATTTTCAATTTCATCAAATGGTTTTCTGGGGTTATGTTAACTATTAACTAATTACTTAAAGGCCCCTAAAAATATTGATGACAAGTTTGAATTTCATTAAGTACTTGAGCAAGCTACTTCATAAATAAGTTAAGAACATTTTTAACCGTCAAGTCACTTGAACAAGCACTTGTTCAATTAATTGATCACATTACTTGTCAGGTGTAAACCCACTTAAGTAAGGTGGGTGCGGCTAATAAGGCCTAATTAACAAAAATCCAATTTAAAATAATCGGTGTTCCTCAAGGCCACATTCACATGTAGACAATACGCACAGGTGGTATGAATAACGAAAAATGGTCTAACTTAAGCCATTACCGAACAGACATTCAAAAGTATCAAGAATAAAAAAATGTTAGGTTTATAAACCTGGCCAGAGCAAAAAGCTTTTAAATATATTGTGATATAAATTTTTTGTTTACATTTTATAGTAATTATTATATAGATTTGATTTATAATTCAATTTTTTAAATCAATTGTACAGTTTTCATTTTATTTCAAATCTCCCTTAGCTAGGCCTTAATAGCCGCACCTACCTTATTAGATCTTGATTCTATCTGCATTCTACATACCTCCATTCGGATAAGCGCCACCTTGTGGTAAGTTGCTGTAAACAGCGCGATCTCTTGGTGGGTGGGCCAAGTTACTATAAATGAGTCCATCGTTATTTCTCGATGGCGCCATTTGAATATTGCTGTACGTCACTTCGGACTTGTTTGCTTGATACGGTTTCGGCGAGCTACCAAGTGTTGAGGCAGTGCTGCAAGAAATGTTTGTATGGAACCTAGTTAAATTAACACCGTAATATTTTCTCTACCAAATCCTTGCATTTATTTTTATAAAAAAACTCACCTAGTATTCTTTGTAGCATATCCACTTCCATAACTAGCATTACTTTGAGATAGTGAATTATTACTCATAGCAGAAGCACTCCTGGAATACTGCTCTCCATTTCCCCTGGGCAAGTTTGCATAATTATTATCCTGAGGCCCAAACTTGGCGTTGGAGGGAAGAGTGGGGGCATTTAAGTAATGCGACTGGCTGTTTGGCCCAGGCAGGTTTGAATAAAACTGATTGGACTGGATTCGAGACGAGTAGCTGGGTTCTACGGTTTGTTTTAAGGGGTACGATTGGGGAATCTAAAATGAAAAAATGAATTAGAGAAAAATAGTGTTTAGTCTGTTATTCTATAAACATAATGGTTGGGATTCGTAAAATAAATGGTCATAAACCAGAGTTAATTTATACAGGGTGTCCGGAAAAGTGGGTTGAAAATAATAGGGGTGATAGAGTGAGCCAAAATAATTATAGTATTTCATATAAAACAAAATTCTAACGCGCTTCGTTAAGGAGATGTTGACCTTCAAAACTGGTATAAAAAATCTTATTTCAATTATAACTTTTAAACTGTTGTCATAGTACCAATGATATTTGAGCAGCTAAATATCCTCATACTAGTGCTTCTTTTCATAGGTAAACGGGTATTTTGTAAGTGGAAATTATAGAGGGTATGAGGATTTTACTTTCAGTTAATGTATGCATTTTTAAAATAGGTGATGAATTTAACATTTTGCTTTAACCGTTTAATTCCACCATCATTAATGCACAAAAAGGTGTACTTTATTTAAATCGATATCTTGGACTGTTTTTAATTAAATCACATTTTAAGTCCAGACAAACCACCATTTTGTAAGTAGTAAATAATTCCTTTTTTTTTGAGAAAATTATTAAAATTCATTGGAAATACACCCCTTAACTGGGGTATACACGGTCATGCAAAACTGTCACATCTGTCAAAAAGCCAAAGCTCGCTCGCAAATTTGACCGTGTGTATGAAAAAACTGCCACATCTGGCTTGGCATGCAACTCGATGTGTTTGATTTTTCGTGGCGCGCGTCGTGCAAACTTGTGCATGTGTAATACACGTCAGTTCAAGTTTCAGTTTAGGAACGTCGTTTACGGGGTAATATTGTTGGTTTTAAGTTAACAAAATGGCTTTTTGGCGCCAGGAAGATCTATTGCGTGATTTTATAGATATGTACCAAGGTTATCCATGCTTTTGGAAAGTTAAAAGTAATGAATACGTTAACAAAAATAAAAAAATCTTTTCGCTAAATTACGCTTATGCTCAAGTTGTTTACACCACTAGCTGCCAAAACTGACGCTGAACTGACAGGTACATCTGAATCGTGTGTATCAAAAGCTTCATTTACATTTGCTTTCATGCAAGTGCGTTTCAGGTTTGCATGACCGTGTATACCCCGGTTTAGGGTACGTTACTTGCATAGCGGGCGCGCGACCGAAGTTCTTTTAGGTCGCGTGCCTGCTATGCCAATTTCTAACCTCTAGCCTCTAAGCAAATCGCTTTTAATATAAACGCACCCTTAAATTTTGTCAATAGAGTAACAGGACACCTTGTATTGTATTATCACTTTTGGTCATATATGGAATTAGTGAAGTTGAGAAATCCAGGAAAAATTACGAAAATTTGACAATATTTTTAATTTATTATTTCTAAGGTAAAACACATTAAGCTTAAGCTTTCTTCTCTCAACACCAAGAAATCGTCTGGGCTGAATGGCATACCCGAAATCGTTTTAAAAAAGGTGCTCCTGAACTTGCACCTATTTTACCTCCGGTCTTTCGAATTTCTTATGACACCGGTATTTTTCCGGACAGCTGGAAGGCTGCACGTGTCCAACCTATCCCCAAGAAAGGATCTTAATCTCTTCCATCCAACTATAGACCTGTTTCACTCCGCTCAGTGCTTTGTAAAGTAATGGAGAAATTCATTAACTCGCAAATTCTTAGTATTTAGAAAAACATAAAATTTTACATGACAGGCAGTACGGATTTTGTCACAAGAGATCTACAGTAGATCTTCTTTTCTTCGTATCACACAACTGAAACAAGGCTCTTGAGTTCCTAGGTGAGTGCCAGATCGTTGCTCTTGATATATCTAAAGCTTTCGATCAGGTCTGGCATGATGCGCTTCTCAAAAAACTTCACTCCTACGGTCTTCCAACTAAACTCTGCTCTTGGCTCCCCAGTTATCTTTCTAATCGACGTGTATCAGTCATTGTTGATAGCCACTCCTCTAGCTTTCACGAATCTCTTTCACAGGACCTCAATTTGACATTGTATTGGTACGCCAAAAATCTCGTTAAATTTAATGCATTGAAAACACAATCATGATCATTGTCGCGGAAAAAATCATCAAACACTCACCCTTTGCTTATAAGTGGCCAGGTTTTGCAGAGCATGGACGCATTCAACCTTGTAGGCATCACATTTGAGAATAACCTTAGCTGGCATAAACACATTGTATCTATAGCCACAGCGGTTTCAAAAAGCTTAGATTTCTTTTCCAAGCCAAAAGTATTTTTCCCCTTCCAATTTATACACTTTGTATGTGTCCCAAATTCGAAAGGAATATTGTTCACATCTGTGCGGAATGGCGTCCCCCACAACGCTCAGCATTCTTGATGCCATTCAAAGAAGAGCTGTTCGTCTCATTGGTGATCATTTACTTACTGAAAGACTTCCTTCTCTTGCGCATCGTCGAGCTGTGGAAGATCTATCGCTCTTTTATAGATACTTTTACGGCTTCTGCTCCGACGAATTATCCAGTATAGTCCCTCCACTTGCAACTCCCAACAGGGAAACTCGGAGTGGCGCACGTATGCATCCCTAACAGTCCAACTGAATAGACCCCGAACTTCCCACTGTGTTCGTTCCTTTATTCCTTGAGTTTTTAAAATGTGGAACCTGCTGCCAGCGGAGGTCTTTCCTTCTTCCCCAAATCTTTAAGTTAACAAACTTCCTCTTACTCAACCCTACAACCACGGTACGTTAGTATTTAGGCTTTTAGCCTTCGTGAATTGTCCAAAGAGAAAAAAATGTAAGTACACTATTTTTCCAATAACTTTTTAAACTTTGATAAACATAAACACCTTTAAATTTCTTTTACTAAAAATCCCATTCAAGAGAATAAAAATTTGCAACAAATATTATGGTTTATAGGCAAAAAAAAAACTGAAACTATCTTATTTTGCCTTTTTCAATAATATTGCGGATATATTATTATGTACAGGGTGGCGCCTTTTCGTTGACCTTGCAGGGTATAGCGAAAACTAAAAGAGATAGAACAAATCTGTTTGCGCACTCTCTATTTCAAATTTAGAAACAAATTCAATGGTAAAAGCAAATTATGGCTAACCTGAGTCGTTTTGGAATTACAGAGTGTTTTTCAAATTTTTTCAGTTTGGCCAGGCACTTATAATTCGCTTGATATTAAAGATAGAAGAACAATGTAAATAGAAAAGTTTTACGGATTTTTAGGTAGGATTAGGTGGCGTACCTACATTTTTTCCATTGACTTTTACTTTAAGGTTATAACACAAAGTTGTTTTTTTATAAGAACACCCTGTATATTTTATAACCAATAGAAAGGTATCCTTAAAAGCCGTTAAAAAATACCACATTAAATATATTTAAATTGCAATAGTTTCGGAAATATAGCCATCTTCCGTAATTCTATAATAAATAGCATTTTTAAAATAAAATACCCTGTACATTTTATCCTCATTAAAAAGACACACCTTTAAGAATTCACCACATTAAAAATTATTTTCTCCAACAGTTTCGGAAATATGAGCGTTCAAATCTTAATGCTCATATCTACTATTTTTTAGAATTATATGGTCATATTTTCAAAACTATAACAGATAAATTTATATCAAATGTAGTATTTTGTTAAACTTCTTTAAAATATCTTTGCAACGGTAATATACGCTATAATATTATACTATAATAGTATCGCTAAAAAATCCTGATGATGACCATATTTCGGAGACTAATAAAAAATAATTATAATAAATGTGGTATTTCTTATAGCTTTTAAGGAGATCTTCCTATTGGTGATAAAATATACAGGATGTTTCATTAAAAAAACAACTTTGTGTTGTAACTTTTAAATAAAAGTCAATGGAAAAAATGTAGGTACGCCACTAAATTCTACATAAAAATCCCTAAAACTTTTCTATTTACATTTTCTTCTATCTCTAATATCAAGCGAGATACAAGTACCTGGCCAAATTAACAAAATTTCAAAAACACTCTGTATCTCCAAAAGGAATCAATTTATCCATGATTTAGTTTGACCACTGAATTTGTTTCAGAAATCAAAATTAAGATAGCGCAATCAGATTTGTTCTATCTCTTTAGTTTTCGCTATACCCTGCAAGGTCAACGAAAAGGCGCCACCCTGTACATATCTTTAAAACTACGACAAAATAATTTCGTAAAATAATATTTTGCTTCACATGCAGATTACTTCCCGTTCCACTCATATTGCAGAATATTAAATTTCATTACTTATAATCCTTAATTACATTTGCATGAATATGATAAAATGTTTTTAGAAACATTCTTCACACATGTTATTAAAATCATGAATATTTCAGAAATAAAACGCATACAGTAAATAGCCTGAACTTTCTCCGTACATCAGAATTCATTTAATAAAAATGATTTATTAAATTTAATTAATTGTTTATCTATTGATAATTAAAATTAAGCTTGCAACGTTGTTAAAAAGCCCTCATCGGCATAATTTTGAATTAGTATAAGAGTCCATGACAATTGATGGTCAAGTTTTTCTTAAACAAAATATTATTTGGCTTTTCTCCACAATAAAATTAAAAATGTATTTAAAATTTTTCCAAAAGTAATGTTAAACTCCAAAGTGTCCATCAGACATTTCATTTTTATATTTTTTCAGTTTTCTAACAAGTTTATTAATAAGTTTTTAGGTAAACTGCTTACCACATTTTTGGTAAACCATTTTACCACATTTTTGAGACGCAACCATTGGCCCAGTTTTCGTCTGGCTCTTGTTAAGATTTTATTTTATTAGATTAAAATAATTTCAACCGAGGTGCTAATGAACCTTTGTTTATAGATTGAAACCTTTGTATTGTAAGTAACTTAATTTTAAATATTTCATAATTTTATTTCTTTTAAAGTAATAATAACTTTTATTATATTGTGTAAGAGAAGAATACTTCTACATAATGTAATGTAAAGTTTTAATTTTCATAAAATGTTAAATACATTTTTTAATTTTATTCTGGAGAAAAGCTAAATAATATTTTGTTTAAATTTATTCTCCCAGAAAAACAAATAAAGCATAAGTTTTTTCTTGTTGTTGTCACAGTTAATATCGTGTTTTTTAAATAATTTTTATAATTAATTGAATAAATGCAATAAAAAATAAAAGAATTGGTCTTCAATTTGTGTTTTGGTGGTTGTCATCGTAGATTCCGTAAAAAATTCTGCCATTAAGCAAAACATGCAAAGTCGGAGGTGTGTATGCCTGCAGTTTAAGTGTAAATATTCAAGAACTTACTTACTTTGTTTAATTTAGGTGTTTAGACAATGATGCCTAATATTTTGTCTGAAATTTAATGCCTCGTTTTCAAAAGTGCTTTTGCTTTCAGCCGAGACACAAACCTCAAATCGTATATTTCTGTAAATATGGTCAAAATTTTCGACACTGCTGATCCTTATTTTGAATTGCCAATTACTCAATTTAAATTTTCATCGGCGCGATGAAACACCTGCCCGACCTTAAAGAACTTGCGACCAAAAACAAAATTGTAAGGTCCTTTTTCTGGCATACTTAGGTAAGACAAGGAGTACGACTACTTACAGGTTTACAACAGTGACGTCCGGTGTTAAAGAGCACAAGGGAACGTGATCACCTTTCAAATAAACAAAAAGCAATTATTTTGATATATACAGGGTATTTCTAAACAAATGCAACAAATTTTAAGAGGTGATTTTCCACCAAAAATTAAAAAAAACTTTATATGAACATATGTCCTAAACGTCTTAGTTTTTGAACTACGTGGTGTTAAATTTTTATACATTTTTTTGCATACAAGAAAAAATATATTTTACCAGTGTCGTACATGAGGGTTTAGTAAATATTTTTGAGAACAAAATGGCACGCCACCGCATTTTTCTAAAATAAAAGTCGTTTTTCAAATCCTCATTTAGTTAAAAACAAATTTGGTCTTTTGACTTTTTTTGTTTGATGTACGGTTTTCGCGTAAATAAATAAAAACCATTTCTCGGCATATAGTCAAATTCCTATCTTATTAAAGAATAAAGATACCAAAGATTAATTTTTTAATGTAGAATTTCATATTAGTAATACAAACCGACCATGCCAAAATATGGTTTTTATTGATTTACGTGAAAACCGTACATTAAACAAAAAAAGTAGGAGAACAAATTTGTTCTAAAATAAATGGGGATTTAAAAAATACATATTTTAGAAAATGCAGTGGCGTACTATTTTTTTCTTAAAAAATATTTACCCTTAACCCCTCATAAACGACACTAGTAAAATATTTTTCTTGTATGCCAAAAATATCTTTTGGTGCACGTGTGGCGTCCTCCAAGTTTTTTAAAAATATATGAATGGGTATAAAAGTTATTATAAAAACATATTTAAAGTTCAAAACTAAGACGTTTTGGACATATGTTTATACGATTTTTTCTTATTTTGGTGGAAAATCACCTCCTAAAATTGTTTGCATTTGTTTACGAAACACCCTGTATAATTCTAAACACTACTGAAAACTTACTTCTAAATTACTCCTTGCTGCCGAACAATTCAATGCCTACTTAAACTGAAGCAACCACCTAAGAACGGACCATGCATCACTTAAATGGTTGCTTCAGTTTAAGAACCCTGAAGGTCAGATAGCACGATGGCTACAACGCATTCAAGAATATGATTTTAAAATTGAACATCGAAGGGGACTGAACCATAAGAATGCTGACGCTTTATTAAGACGACCTTGCCCGGACGATTGTAAACACTGCAGCAGACGAGAAGAACATGAACATCCTGATGAATTTCACTGCCGAAGAACACGTCTCCAGTGCTCTCAAGAATGGGACCCTAAGATCTTGGCCAAAGAACAAATAGAAGATCCAGATCTTGGAGACATAATCAAATTTAAGACAGAAAATTTGGAAAGGCCACCATATCAGAAAATAGCCTCCAAGTCTCCAAGACATAAAGGGTACTGGGCCATATGGAACTCTTTAATTATTAAAGATGGCCTATTACAAAGAGTCTGGGAAAGTTCTGACGGCAAAACCCATAAACATCAGATAATCCTACCAACCGAAAAGGATTCCGTGTCGGAAGTCGTGCAGACGTAAAAGACTGGTGCAGAATGTGTAAGGACTGCGCTTCCAGCAAGGGACTGAAAACACGAAGCCATGGCAAGATGAAGCAATACAATGTAGGGGGCACCTTTGAAAGAATTGCCATAGACATTGCAGGGCCATTTCCAGTAAGTAAATCAGGGAATCGCTATATCTTGGTAGCGATGGATTACTTCAGTAAATGGCCATAAGTCTACCCAATCCCAAATCAAGAAGCTAGCACTGTTGCCGATGTATTATTTCAATAATGGATTTGTCGCTATGAAGTTCCTAGAGAAATAGCATTCCGATCAAGGCAGAAACTTTGAGTCCGATCTTTTCAAGAACCTTTGTAATCTCCTGGGAATCCATAAAACAAGAACAACACCTCTTCATCCCAGTCCGATGGTATGGTAGAGCGGTTTAACAGAACCCTTGATAACTACCTGAAAATTAAAGTAAATGACCAACAAAGTGACTGGGATAACTGTATACAGCCAGCTCCACATTCACGAACCCACTGGCGAAACACCTGCCAAAGGCATTTTCGGAGCGGAATTACGCCTTCCAGTTGACTTGCTTACAAGGACGACATTTCATCAATGAAGAACCAGCAGAAGACTATGTAAGTCAACTTAGTAAACAGCTACAGAAGATACACGAAGAGGTGCGTAGCAGGTTAAAAATAGGAAGTGACCGTATGAAATCACTACGACTTAAAAGCTAACCATCAGGGGTTTGTCGTCGGTGAAAAAGGTTTGGTTATACAATCCGAGAAAGAACCAAGGGGCGTTCACCGAAACCACAGAAGTCATGGGAGGAACCATATAAAGTGGTGACACGACTTAATGACCTGGTGTACCGTATACAGGTGAAGTATATAGGGTGCGTAATGTCGAAAATTTGAAAAAACATGCTTTAATTTTTACTTAAAATTCAATTCCTTACAACATAATATAAAAGTGGGTTACCGACCATGGCTAATATTTTATATTTTTAGTTATAACTATTTGTCCTCTTCTAAAATCTATCCTAAGAAACACTGTATAACGTTTCAAACATCACTGCACACAATAACTGCTTTACTTTTCGTGTTTCTGTAAGCAACACATTACTTAATGTGGCAGATATTAAGGCAATAATATATAAATTGTTTAATTTCTCGAAATCGTTCCTATTATGTTTATAAAATAAAAAAAAATGAAACTTTGTGTCGCTCTCGTTTAAGATACTATCTAATAATACCCAAACAATACTAAATTCCAATCTACACTATTCCCATTATAGCACTTTATTTTCGGTATTTTTTTAATATATTTGCGTTATCAATATGCTATTGTTATTTCTTTTAAAAAAAATTAAACTTGTAATTTCTGAAACCTGCAGCATTTTTTTCATTAAATATTAGCGGTTTGATTGAAAAAATCTTAATTTTAATTTATGCATTTATAGACTTTGTAGTTAGGGCGGTATACTGTTAATAGCCGATTGCTTTGTTCTGTGAAAAACATACGGTAAATCAAATGAAGTCTTTTTGAAGTATTATTATTTCATTGGTAGAGGGTGTCAAGTCAAGATGAGAGGGGCGCCCGCCCCCTTCGCCTGTAGCGACGCCACTGGTGTTCAGTTACAAATAAACTGTGCTGTTTTGTATGCTTATTGTTTAACAAAGAAATAACAGCCTGGACTAAACATGGGGTAAACGATATAAAACATATAGTAGAATCTATAATTTAACGCTTTGATCTTTGAACCTCCATACTTACTTGAGGTTGTGGTTTCTTGGGTTTCGGCGGTACCGCTGGGCCGACTTTTTTCCAGGAGTACCGTAATTTGGGTTAGGAAGCAGCTCTGATTTATTAATCAGAGCTAGCTCAGCAAGTTGTCTATCGAGTTCGTTCATTTTGCTTGGGAAGCTAAAAAACCTTTAAGAAAAATAAAAATACGTTAATAAATTGTAAAGCCGTAAGATTTTTGTTTAAGCAATTGGTAGGTTTCATTAAGGGGGATATATATAATATTCGTGCTAAAAAAGGTACTTTTTTATTTATTAAACTCAATTGTACATTAAAATATAACATTAAATTATAAAATTATTGTGTACAAATTTTGTCAATGATTTCTAAAAATACGACAATGGCAGCAATTATTTGGAAACGTTCCGGAAAAAGATTGAATTGCGTTGGTCATTATATCTGGTAGTGGATCATATGAAATCAAAAAAATTAGGTTCGTTCGTTAGATAATCGTTTTCACCAGATAACGCTGGAAAGGTTTTTAAAAATTCCAATTTTTAACTCCTTGGGAACACATTTAAAATAAAAAACGAATTTGTAGAAAAAATGGCTTACTTGTTTTTATAAAAATGGGAAATATTGACAAATTTGAAAAAATTCTCCAGCGTTACCTTGTAAATTATGTAAAGAAATGATGGTAAAAATTTCAAAATAATCCGTGCAGTAGGTTTGAAGTTATGATGGCCACCTACTTTAAAAACGTGATTTGTGGGGAAAGCGCTTTAAAGTTCTGAAGCACTAAATAATTTGTAAAGAAACGATCATAAGAGTCATAATTGAGGCGTAGTTACTTTAACCGCTGTATCTGCGTTGATTTTGCTCTGATTTACCCCAAAGTTTTACACAATATTCTTCCCCTTAACTTGTTTTTGTGTCATACAAAATAAATAAAAACACTGTTTTGTTGTCTTTTTATGCAGTTCATTCAGTATTCGGGTTTAATTACCTCTTAAGGTATCCAAGGTACGAGGAACAGACAAGCGGATAGCTGCAGCCCCGTGTGTATCGATTTATAATCTTTTGACAGACATAATGGGCGCATTCTGGAGTACTCGCCGCTTTACCGCTAGTTTCACAAGTTGTCAGAATTGTTTAACCAATAGGATGGCTTCATATTGACACTCTGCTTACCCAGCGGTTAAGCGACTGAGTACTCCTGAATGCGCCCAGTGTATTCTACAAGCGGTTAGCGGTAGCGAGTATTCGTTGCTGTAGCTTCGTGTGTATCGATTTATTGCAGCCCCGCGGGTATCGACTTATAAGCTTTTGACAGACATATAGGTGGGGGTTATGGTTAGTTAAATCATTATTTTAATTCCTTAATTAAACCTCCGTTGCTATTAAAAGCTTATAAATCGATACAGATGGGGCTGCAGCTAACCGCTTGTGAGGGAGTGAGGAAAAGTGTGTTTAATTAAATGGATGATATTCATGATACAACGAATACAAGGTAGGATCAACAACGATTCCAAATTGGTTCGCTCTGCGCAATGACGTAGCGATGATATTCCCTGCAATATATAAATTAAAGTCCTAAGAAAGTCTGCAATGTATGTAAATTTTAGTAACTTTTTAAATATGAGGACGATTTTACAGAAATACGTTTGTATAATAATACGTTTGTTCTATCTAAGATTAAAATATTTGATGTTGGATGATACTGTATCGCCATGAATAAGTTGTTTTAAAAAATAGCAGATTAATGTTAATAATGTAAATATTGCCGCACAAGCTAAAGAATAATTTTAAGTTTCAATGAGGTACTACATAAAACTTTAGAAGTCTTTATTAAAAAGAACTTTACCTTTAAAAGAAATGAAACGATAAAACCATTAGGACCATCCTCTATTAAACAACCAGTACTGATGGTAGTACTCGTCAGAGCGGCCCAAAATGTGAAATTTGGGGTTTGAAAAACATCTCCGGATTGGTCACAAAATGGTCACCAAGTATGATAAATTAGTCATCCATACACCAACTTTCAAAATTTTTTAGCGCCTCAAATTATTCATAACATGGCTCAATAAAAAAGGATGCAACTGATTACAAAATGGTTAACATTGGTCATTATGATTATTTAATTGGTCAGCAAGATTATAGAAGTTTTGTATTAAATAAAGACATTCAAGGACAAGAACATTTTGTGAGAGTGCTAATATTCTTATGTAGCCAATAAATAAATTTGAAATAACTTCTCTTAATCCTATTTTACTGGTGACCACTTACTGTGACCTAGTAACTAATCGTAACTAATTCGTGACCAATTGCATGCATGAAACGACCTCCGAATGTTGATGTGCTAAATATATTTATGTAGCAATTAGTAACCTTATATCTTTCATTTCAAACTCTAATACTATTTATTTCAGTATCTTTGACCAAATATTAAATACCTATGACCAATTCTCTAATTGTTACTAGCTTTCAGAATTTGTTGAATCTAAATTTTTAATTTTGGGCCGCTCACAAAATTTTACCGTCCTTGAATGTTTTCATTTAATACAGAACTCCTGTAAGCTTGCTGACTAACTAATTAATTATACTGACCAATGTTGACCATTTGGTGACCAATTGCAACGTTTTTGATTGAGCCATGTATGATTAATTTGAGGCAGCTAAATATTTTTCGATGACCTTGATATTTTAAACACGCTGTAAAAGTTGGTGTATGGATGACCTATTCGTGACACCTAAGAACCAATTCGAAGCTGTGTTTCAAACATCAGATTTCACATTTTGGACTGCTAAATAGATGGAGCTTATTTAGCTACATATAAATATACGCTTACCCATATAGCACAGAAAACTTTACACCCACAAATCTTTTTGCACCTAATCAGAGACACCTAATGTTATTCACCAAGATCTGGATGTTTCTGTTTTAAGTGTTATTTAACCTTCACACTTACTTTTTCATTTTATTATATCGATGTATACATAATAATTTACCTAATTAGACAGGTTCAAAGTTTTGTAAACATGATAATGACAATTCGTGTTGTAAATAATACAATTGTATTTTGATTGCTTCTTGCATAAAGTTATTAATTGCAGTTTCACTAAATTCCGAAGTAATGCATGCAATAATATTATTTCATGAGATAAGAGCAAATAATAGTCAGTATAAAACTAATTTAGTATCGATAAAAATATGTTTTTCTTCATGATGGTGTAAGGTGGGTGCGGCTAATAAGGCCTGTCAGGTTATATGGCCTAATTAACAAAACTCAATTAAAAATAATCGGTGTCTCTCAAGGCCACATGCATATGTGAACTATACGCACAGATGGTGATTTAGGGCTTGTAGTCGCGCACTAGCTTGCTCGATGTCACTAGTGGGATACGATTTTATAGTGTGGGATAGTAGTGCGGTAGGAATAATAAAAAATGGTTCAACCTAATCTTAAGCATATTTTGTAATATTTCACCTACATTTATAAATTGGCGGTATACTTGTCTATTATTATGTGAATAAAAGTTAATATTATAAACCGGGCCAGAGCAAAAACTCTTATACACCTACCGTTGATTATCACTTCACAAGGGTTACGCAAGGTCTAGTAAACTTAAGTTAAGGCCTATTTTAATTTTCAAACTATATTATAATCCTACTATTATATACCGGGTGTCAATTTGAAAACTTCCCACCTAAATATCTTTCTTGGAGTTAAAAATATGACAAATCGGAAAGACCCGTCAATTTTATTTGTAAGGGGGACACTTAAAATGAATATTTTTAGCCTTCTTGTTTCAACCCCCTAGGAGGGGTAGATGTCACCCTTAGAATATTAAATGGGAATGGGGGTCAAGTGATACATCATTTTAAAGCTCCTGACGAGTACTTTATAACCCTAGAATATGAAGTCAATATCTTCACCTATTACAAAATGGCGGTACTTTAAAATTACCTAAATACCTGATTTGGATGGCCATATTTCCGAAACTAATAAAGTTAGATGTACCTAATGTGGTGTTTTCTTAAAGCTCTTTTAAAGGTCTTTTTAATGGTGATACTGGTAGTAATATACAGGGTAGAAGAAAAAGTACATATTTTTTTATTTAAGAACCCTGTATATTATTTTACCATTAAAAAGACCTTTAAAAGAGCTTTAAGAAAACACCACATTAGGTACATCTAACTTTATTAGTTTCGGAAATATGGCCATCCAAATCAGGTATTTAGGTAATTTTTAAAGTACCGCCATTTTGTTATAGGTGAAGATATTGACTTCATATTCTAGGGTTATAAAGTACTCGTCAGGAGCTTTAAAATGATGTATCACTCGACCCGCCTTCTCATTTAAGAATTTTGGGGTGGTGGCCCTGGTGGTTAAGGGGGTTAAAGGGGCGCCGTCCAATTTTTGTAAAAACGTTCCCCTCAATAAATATCTTGACGTGTTTCGGCGATTTTCTCAAATCTGTCTCGTTTCGAAGATAACTTGAGTGGAAAGTTTTTAAATGGACACCCCGTATATTATAAACCTATTATTATACCATGGTAGGGTAATAAGGCATATTGACAAGGCTTTCAAAAATATTTAATTTTGTTTTTAAGTGCTCGAAATCTGAATTTTTTTGTTAACATTTAATAGATATTAGAATATAGATTTAATTTACAATCAAAATTTGTAAATTGAATGTACAGGGTGACCAGTTTTCGTGTGTTTTCATATACCAGCTCCCTTACTATAAAAGATAGAAAGATGGGGTTTGCAGCTTACTGTCCTATTTTTTTATGAAACTTTTATTGCCGCAAACGAAAATTTCATAGCCCCCTTAGTTTCTGACATACAGGGCGTACATGGATTGTTATAGAGTTTTTTACGTAGAATTCAGTGGCGTAGGTAGTTTTTTTCTAAAAAGTTTTGTTTTTGAGTTACGACCCAAACTAATGTTTTTTTAAATGGGACACTCTATACATTATTTTTTTATCTTATTCTACCTTTCACAGGCTTTTCAAAAGTATATAATAGTCAATATTTATTTCTTTTAAAAAGGAAAATTTTAACATTTTTGTAAAATTTATCATTTTCCGATGGTCAATCACGGATAGCAATGACAAAAACAAAATTCTGTAAATGCGCCATTATGAATTGTTATTGTTGTCAAATATCTACGCCATTAAATTCTACGTAAAAAAACTCTATAACAATCCATTTTCACTTTATTGAAGAATTACCAAATAATCGAGATACAGGGGACCGTCAAAAATGACAAATTTTCAAAATCGCCCTGTATGTCAGAAACTAAGGGGCTATGAAAATTTCGTTTGCGGCAATGAAAGTTTAATAAAGAAATAGGACAGTAAGCCGCAAACCCCATCTTTCTATCTTTTATAGTAAGGGAGCTGGTATATGAAAACACAGGAAAACTGGACACCCTGTACAGTTTGGTTATTTTATTTTAAATTTCCCTTAGCTAGGCCTTATTAGCCGCACGTACCTTACATTCCACATAAAATTGATTTTTATTAGCTTTGAAACTACGGCGTAAATTTAAATTTACCTCGTACTATTAAAGTAGGGTAGGGCGGGGCTAGTTGAGCAATTTTTCACTTGATCGGTTATAGCTCCTCAAAAATAAGTCTTAATGGCTTATAATGCATACTGATGGATTAGCAATTTATCCCTTATTAATAGTGGCCATAGTAATTTCTTTCTAATAAGTCAAATTTAGGAGCTACATCTATTTTAATGTTGATAGTCAAGTATGCCCAACGTACCCCATAGGTGGGGTAAGTTGAGCAAGGGTATGGGGCTAGTGGAGCACTTAGAAAGTATAGTCAAATCATAGCTTGAATGTTAGATAAGTTTACAATAAAAATACATTTTGACAATTTGCTCTTTCTATTTATAATCTTATTGTGAAAAAACAACAAATCTCATTAATAAAACAGCAACGTGCCTAGCTTAGCTTAACTACTGAATTTGATACCTATCAATTCATTTTCGTTTTTAAACTTTTAGGCAGTTTTATTTTGCTTCTCTTGTAATGCCTTCTGTATCTGTTAAAATGGCGGCTTTTCTCTATCTTCTGTTTTATTTGGCTCCTTTTCTTGGGTATGGTCAAACTAGTTCCAGAGAAAATTTATAGGTTAGATAGGTCGTTTTCTTTGATGCTTGTACAAAGTTCGGGTTGCAGCCTCTTTTAAATCCCGAGGAGACTCTAGTAGTCTTACTGTTATAAGTCCGTATCCAAAAAATATAAAAAAAACAAACATTTTATACTTAAAACCGTGGGATAAGTTGGGCAACTGTAGCTCAACTAACCCCAACCTGAATTTTTAAAGGAAAAGTAAATTTATTAGAAAACCGATTAGAATTATATCCAAAATCTTTATACATAATTAAACTGCAATAAATTTAATTAAGATTAACACTTACCTAATTGAGAACGGAATACATTTAACTATCACAGATAAAATTTTCCGGCTTGCAATTATTTTACTTTTTAATCACAAAATAAACAATGGGCACGGATACTTTTCTCGATCGCCGCGTCACCACTAGTGGCCGCACAATGAGTTCCCCTCGCGCAACCCCTTCTTTATGTTATTTGATGCTTTCGCGTGCGGTCGATAGTTATTGAGATATTTTGATTGCCCAACTTACCTCTATGCTCTACTAGCCCCGCCCTACCCTACCTTGTGTCAACTTATAAATTTACACCCACATTACCTTTTTTTTTTAATCGCACAATAAATAAAAACATTAGTTGTTGAGGTTATTTTGTAGTTTTAATATCTGTTACCAAATTTTTATTGTCTCTTGAAATTTATGAGATACGACCACAAGTGTGTGTGTTTTTTTTAAGAACACACTAATCACCGTTATAAAGCTTTTCAAAAAATGCCATATACTTAACTAACCAGAACTAAAGATACAACTTTTTAGTCTATCGCTTCGTTTTTATAGACAACATAAAATAAAAAAAAACATATAATTTTGACCCTAAAGTAATTTTTATAATTAAGCAATTAATAAAACAACTTTTTAATCTCTTGTATTTTTTTGGATCTAGCTTGGTTTTTGATAAAAAAAAATAAAGCCACTTTAAGACATTCTAATAAGTAGCCCTAAACCTCATAAAATAAAATCTAAAATTAAAAAATAAATTCGATCGAAGAATTTCTTAGTTATAGGAATAATGACAATTTTCGATAAAATACACGACTGCTAATTTATTTTAAGGCAAATAATTGTTTTATTTTAATTTTTGCTTTTTATATCATGTTGTCTATGGGACTCTTTAGAAGAAATAAATTAGCTTTAATATTTTTCTCAAAAACTAAGCTAGATACAAAAAATACAAGAGATTAAAAGTTATATTATTAATTGCTTAATTATAAGAGAAATATATAAACGTCAAAACAAGTCAGTTGCGGTGCCCACTAAGACGTGCTGGACCCAATAATAACAATCTGGTTAGGGTTAAATAAACACCTTATAACTGTTAATAAATGAACCAATTTTATCCAAATCGGCATAAGTATATTAAAAATATTTAGAAAAGAACTGATTTTTTTTCTTAAATTTTAACGCCCTGTATCTCTGCAGCAACTCCGGACATATGTTTATAGAAACATTTTTTCATAAAATAACATAAGGAATCATACCTTGAAGTTTCGTACCGTTGTTAGAAAACACTCTGTATACAGGGTATCCGCTAATTAATGGTACACAGAAAAACTACAGATTAAAATATTAAGATTTAACCAAACATATCTATTGATAAGTATCTAGTTGATAATAAGGAAGATACAGTGTGGCAAAGTGAAAAAATATTCTTTTTTCAGTAATTTTGGACATATTCTGAATATTTTAGTGAAACTCGGTATCTAGGGGTTTTTAAAATGAGCTATTCAAATCTGATAATTATTTTTATGTGCAAACTAGTGGGGGCTAGCTACACTATTTAAATCTCTCTAAAACGTCTGAACTTTTTGTGCTACACTGTATGTAGCCTCTAAGTAAACCAGTAAACTTCCCTATGCTTTCTACATAAAAAGGTATACTTGGTAAGATGGCTCCGAGCAACCATTTTTAAGATATTTGCATTTAAGTGCAACCAAAAGTATATGAAAGAACACATTTAATCATTTTTTGTTTATGATGAGGCAGTTGTAGTTAGAACTAATACGCTGTTTTTAAAGGCATTTTTGGTTTCACTAAACCACTTAAATTCAAATATCTTGAGAACGGTTGCTCGGAACCATTCTCACAAGGTATACCTTTTTTGTGTAGAAACCATTGGGAAGTTTACTGGTTTACTTAGATGGTACATACAGTGCAGCACAAAAAAGTTAAAACGTTTAAAAAAATATATATAGTCTAATCAGCCCCTCTAGTTTACACATAAAAACTAATATCAGATCTAAATAGCTAAAGCCAAAAAATCCTTGGCTACAGAGTTTTATTAAAATATTCAAAACGTAAAAAAGTTATCAAATTAAATTAAAAATATTTTTCACTTTGACACCATGTATCTTCCTTATTATCAACTTTTTGATATAGGTATGTGTGGTTTAATCGTCATTTTGGCATAAGGAATCTGTGTTTTTTTGTGTACCATTAATTAGCGGACACCCTGTATAAAATTACAAAAAAACTACCGGCCTTTTGTAACGTACTATGTTTTTTTCCTAATAATATTGGTTGTGGTGCCCACTAAGACGGCACTGTACTCAATTATTTTAATCTAGTTAGCCAAATAGAGCTAAATAAGCGTGTTCTTCAACTTCAATCAACTGTATTAGATCCAAACTAATTCGGTTTAGGGATTTTTACATGTTTATAAAATACCGAATTGAAAAATAACCTTTAACGCCCTATATCCGAGAAACATAAGTTTATACGTTAAACCTTTGTCGTAGGTAGAAACTTTTTCATAAAACGATATAAGGAATCGCCCTTTAAAGTCTCGTACCGTAGCTAGGAAACACCCTGTATATTCCTTAATATAACAACGAACAAAAAAAAATAGATCACTTAATAATTGTGAATATTTTCGTTACTTTCCGTTATTATTTAGTTTTATTTAAAGGTATCATAAACTAAAAAGAATCCAAGACCAAAAAAATTTGAAAATTCAAATTAAGAGACAATGTTGCAATACTGTCAATCAGCTGATAAAAATGGGTATCTAAAGCCGCGTCCAGACTTGCAACAATAGTACCCTTCACTCCAGTTTTCAGGTTCCTAAACCCATCACTAAACCTGACTTGGAAAACAAACGCAGAGCGATGCAGATATCTCTTTCGCAGGATCTTAATTTAGTATTGGATTGGGGCGCCAAAAATCTCGTTCATTTTAATGCATCCAAAACACAATCATGTTCCTTGTCGCGAAAAGAATCATCAAATACTCATCCTTTACTTATGAGCGGCCAAGTTTTACAGAGCAAAGACACCTTCAGTCTTGTGGGCGTCACATTTGAAAGTGACCTTAACTGGCATAAACACATTGTATCTATAGCCACGGCAGCATCAAAAAGCTTGAATTTCTCTTTCGAGCCAAAAAGTATTTTTCCCCTTCTAATTTATACACTTTATATGTGTCCCAAATCCGACCTCCCTTGGAATATTGTTCTCATATCTGGGGCATGGCATCCCCCACAACCCTAAGCATTCTTGATTCTATTCAAAGAAGATCTATTCGTCTCATTAATGATCCTTCACTTACAGAAAGGCTTCCCTCTCTTTCCCATCGTCGGGCTGTGGGGGATTTATCGATTTTTTATAGGTACTTCCATGGCTTCTGCTCTGAAGAATTGTCCAGTATAGTTCCTCCAATTCGGTTCCCAACAGAGAAACTCGTGGTTCCGCGCGTATGCATCCCTATACGGTCCAACTGGACAGGCCCCGAACTTCTCACTTTGTTCGTTCTTTTATCCCTAGAATTTCTAGATTGTGGAACCAGCTGCCCGCAGAGTTCTTTCCTCCCCCCAATCTTTAGGTATTTAAGTCTCGTGCCAACAAACTCCCTCTTACCTCGCTTAAGACACCCACGGTACGTTAGTATTTAGGCTTTTAGCATTAGTGGTTTGTCCAAAGATTAAAAAAAAATTCACCAAACATCCGTCCAAACCAACCAAACTATTTGCGCGCTCCTTTGACGCTAAAAAACCGACAAGCTCTGAATCACTGCGGAATCATTCGCCAAGCCCTTGAAACGACGTGAATTCCGTCCACGTCTGCGCTGTGTGAGGCTATTTGGCGCGGCTAATTTTTGCAAGTCTGGACGCAGCATAATTTATTCCTCTTTAAATTCGCGTACCGTAGCTAGGAAAGAACCTGTAAGTTCTTTAATATAATAGCGAACAAAAAAAAGAGGTCACTTAAAAATTTTGAATGTTTTTGTTAGTCTCCGTCTATTTTGTATTACTGATTTTTGTTAATAAAATTTAACAGTGAATATGAATTGGAAACTTTTTTTATTTCTACCAAAATTTGAAATGAAACGTTCATAAGAGTCATGAACGAGGCGTGGTAACTTAAACCACTGTATCTTTGTTAATTTTGCTGTGATCATTCATTGTCTGCCTCAAAAGTAACAAATAAACAATGTTGCCGATGTAAATACAACAAAAAACTTTTAATTTAACACATGTGACAGCACAGATACATACGCTAAGCGGACAAATTCCGCTTCCGATATAGCAAATTTGGCCTATCGAACGCCGGCTGGTTCGCGTAAAGCTTAGTTTATATACTTACAAAATGCGATTTGCGGAACATGTTCTAATTGGCAATTTAAATTAAGGAGCAGCAGTGTTGCAATTCGGTCAATCAGCTGATAAAAATGGGTATCTAGATCAAAAGTGTCGAAAATATTTACCATATTTACAGAAATACACGATTTTGGGTTTGTGTCTCGGCTAGAAGCAAAAGCACTTTTGATAACAAGACATTAAATTTTATACAAAATATTAGGCATCATAGTCTAAAAACCTAAATAATACAAAGAGTAGTTATCAGCTAACGTTCCGCGTAATTTTATATAAAGCCACAAAACGTAAGTTCTTAAATATTTACGCTTAAACTGCAGGCATAACAAGTCCGACTTTGCACCTTTTTCTTCATGGCAAAATTGTTTACAGAATCTATGATGACAACCACCAAAACACTTAGCACAAATTGTAGACTAATTCTTTTTGTATTTTTATTTATTTGGTCAATATAGGCCATTGGAAGCGAAATACGTCCGCGTAGTATATTATGTCTATCTGTGGTGATAGCTGTTAAAATGCCTTTTTTTGCTTGGTTTCTTTAAAATATTTATTTACTCCAATAAAACACAGTATATTTATATACTCTATTTATTAAAAATAAATGGTTTAGGGTTTGTCTATAAATCTTTGCACGGTTTATTTAATAAAGAAACACTTACAATCTAGAATTTCTCATACACATATAAACAAATTGATAAATTGAACTGGTGAAAATAAACTTAAGTCGGTTTTATAGACCTACCCTGTATATATGTAGAATATAACTCATTTAACGATAATTTTTAAATAAGCCTATATTAGATAAAATACTGATTTATTTCTAATATACATATGTACTTCTATTTTTGCTTTCATAATTCAGTATAAGGAATCACAGAGTTTTTCTTTATATTTTGACATCTAACACGGAAAAGTCAGTTAAAAAAAAATGGTAGCACTTAAACAACTGGATAGAAAGGGCATATATTATAAAGCTCTTTATAGTAGGAGAGCTAGTAAACCCTTCAGGAAGTAGTTAGACCTGTAAGGCTGGAAATTTGTATAGTGAGGAGTCATAGCATGCTAAGTACGACAATTATCACCTGGCAAGCTTCGGCCTTGCACATCATCACCCTGTACACTTTTGAAAGTTTAAAAAAATAATAAATAATAAAAAACTTGGAGCTGTAAGCTTAAAATTTTTCTAGGGTTTAGTTTACTCATAGTAAGGTTTAAAAAACGAAAACAGGCGTTTTCGATGAGCACATGTTCCTGCCAGGCAAACTGCATGGTGTGGCTGATTTGACTGACCATATTTCCAAAACTAATAAAGTTAGATGTACCTAATGTGATATTTTCTAAAAGCTTTTTTAGATTTATTTAACGGTAATATAATATACAGGGAGGAATTTTTTCCTCCCTGTATAATATCACCAGTATAACCGTTAAAAAGATCTTTAAAAAAGCTTTAAGAAACACAACATTAGGTACATCCAACTTTCTTTGTTTTAAAATTATGGCCATTCAAATCAGCCACATCTTTCAGTTCGCCTGGCAGGTACTTGTCCTCATCGAAAACCCGTCAATTTTTTAAAACCTTACTATAAAATAAACTAATTCCTACAAAAATTTCAAGCTTACAGCTCCAAGTTTTTATTTTATTATTTTTAAACTTTAAAATATACAGGGTGATGATGTGCACGGCTTATGCCTGCCAGGTGATGATTTTCGTACTTAGCATGCTATGACTCCATGATTTCCAGCCTTACAGGTCTAACGTTGCTCGAAAGGGTTCACTAGCTCTGGGACTATTAATACAATAAACCTAACAGTTCTGAAACAAATAAATAGGAATACTTTACACTATTAAAAAAATCATATAAACTTTGTATCGATAAATGTGTTAACATTATACCTAGAGTAATTTTAGTACTGTTTAAGCATTAGGCAACATTCATGTCCAGGGTTATTCATTTTGAAAGTAAACAGGGCCTCATTTTTAAATTTTTCTGTACTTTTTTAAAAAACGAATATAGCCATTTTGTGTTTTTTTTATAACAAAAAGTTACGGCACCAGTGACGTATTTTTAAAATGGAATACCCCATATATTTTTATATCAATGTATAGAGATTTTTACGAGGAATTCGGTGATGTAAAGGTTGCTGGGTTTATTTCTTGCGGTTCTGATGCAATTGATTAAAAACTGCATTATACTATAGGAATAGTTTCACATCAAAAAACCTGACTGCCACAGGTCACAGGTGCTTACTTTACAAGTCAAAAGTTTTAAAAATACATTAATTACTTTTTACATATCTTCGTTGTGTTATCCTGGCGTTTTCCCCACACTTATAATATAAAGTGTTAATTTGAAGCCATTCTTCTAATGAAAACCTTATTATATTATAAAACTACTCCAAAAAGTAATAAACATATTTTTTAAAATTCTTGACTTTGACTAATAAACGCCTGTAACCTGTGAACTATCCTTATAGTATCATGCAGTTTTTAAACAATCGTCAGAATCGCAGGACATAAACCAAGCAACCCCTACATCACCGAATTCCCCGTGAAAATTTCTATCCATTCATATAGAAATATACGAGGTATTTCATTTAAAAAATACGGTACTCGTGCTGTCACTCTTTTGTTTTTGTTTCAAATGTTTTTCTAAATAGATTATTGAATTCTACGAGAAAAATACACGAAATGGCTATATTCTTTTTAAAAAAGAACAGGGAAGTTCAAAAATAAGTACCTGTTTACTTTAAAATGAATAACCCTATACATCCGCGCATCTCACGACGCATCGACTTAAATTGTCTGAAAAAAGTTGTGTGGCACCAGTGTTGGCAAATGTAAATGAAATATGTGTTTTTACACATCTTTGATTTCATTATTTTTTAAAGACCTTTTTAGATGAGGTCAAAATATAAGAAAAATCTTGCATCTAATTGCTATACACATTTTCCTGAAACAATAGATTTTATAATCATAAAACTCCACAAAAATAATTTAATCAAATCTCGACTGTACATAGTACATTTAAATTAGTTATGTAGTAGTAGCTATGTTCATATTTAAAAAAGGTTACAGCTATTTTGGACATACTTATTTCTTATGATTTATAATTTTTTGTAATAGTCAGATTTGTCAAAAATGAACATATGCTGGATCTGGTTAGTTAGATTTAAACGATCGACAACCAAATCACCACTTTTAAGAAATTTCACTTTACTAAATTCAAATAGAATTTTAAGACTATATACATACATTTATATATTAATAACAACTTATTTAACTCTATATCCTTGACCATTGCCAGTTGTACCATTCACGACACCCAGTCACCTATTCACACTTATTCTTTACCGTGGTGATAATCATGTTAGTCTGATGGATCAAAAACAGGGCACTAACAAACACCGAATTGGCATGACCTTCTTTAAAATAATCTTTTAAAGTATTACTGAATTTTTTTGAATATTTAACAAATTCTCGTTTCTTTTGTTCTAAGGCTTGCTTCCCAGTTGAGCCTGGTATAAAACCGTTTACTTCATTAACTGCATCTAATAATTTCTTAATAGCACTCGCTATTTCTTTTATTGTCTCCAAAAACTTCTTTCTATCAGATATTTCATCAGGTATCCTACTTAGGATTTTCTTTAACGCTGCCGATTTTCTATTCAGTTCCTGAAAAGCGTCTTCAGAACGGTTTAGTTTGTATTCGTCTGTATCCGCTACAGCTCCTTGTAGTCTCAAGATACTCTCGTTCATGTTAACAGGTAAATCAGCCTGTTTTAACATACCAAGCACAAAATCCAAAGATACGCCTGGATGCGCGCTCTCAGCTTTAGCAAAAGCAGCTCGTAAAGTCTGGGAAGCCGCCATATCGTGCTTTTCTAGCTGGGACAATATGTGACGTATTAAAACCGGTAATATTACCGTGGTTACTGGGGTGCCATCATCCATTGTCATATTTTCAAGAGCTGCAGATTTGCCCTAAAACAGAGAAATGTCAAATTGATGGGACGCTGTAGCGAAGGAGAACAAACGATTTTCCAAAAACCGTGACTAATATTTTAATTTAAATAAGTAGTGCAAACGAGTGTTTCCTTAATACAGTTGGTCCATTAGTAGGGTTCGATCTTAGTATGGAGATTTTGTAACCCATAAATGCACGGATCATATAAAAGATAATCTTTCCCTAGAGGTCAGATGAGACCTTAAAATAGAAGTGGATAGGACCTGGTGTATGGAGTGACAATCCACGGATTGAGATGGCCTTCGCCCTTGGAGATCACTTAACATTAGTTCAAAAGGAAGTGTATGCGACCTTGTTCCAAAAGGTATTTGGGCAAGCAATACAGAGATAAACACCTGTATATTTACAGTAACTCAAAACTCGCTTTAAAACTATTGTGTAAGGTAACAATCCAAGTTAGTTAAATACTGTATGGGGGTTCTTAACACATTTGCATTAGTTCAAACGGGTGACAAAATGATATCAAAAGCAACCAAACCTTACAGTACCCTGCCCCTAGGCATGTCCAGTGGGGTTCTCAAGAGATGGGCCAAGGATTAGACCAAAAAAGTTGAGGAACTATTGTCATTGAAAACAAAGATAAAGAATACCAGGACAATGCTCAAGCCTCAACGGACCTTGCAGCCAGACTAATTTGCATGAGTACTCAACTAAGAACTATTACAGGCCTGATATCCGGACAATGGTATACTAAAAATCACATATTCAGAATGGGTCTGGTAGCAGATAACATCTGTGGTTCTTGTAGAAAATAAGATAAAACCCTTAGTCGCGTGATTAAAGAATGTAGGAATCTGAAGTCTTTAGAACTTACAGAATTGAATCCGAATTACTAAACCTGTTGCGATTGGACCTGAGATGAATACTTCGTTTCTTGCGTATAGCACAGACCTGGAGAAAGTACCAACACTATAAAGGATATCCCCCTTTTATTCGGATCTGCGTACAATGACCAGCGCTGAATGATTATAAAAAACCTATATACAGGGTGATTCTAAACAAATGGGAAACATTTTAGGAGGCGATTTCTTGTTTAAAATAAAGGGTAGTATTGGTTAAGTCAAAAATCAACCATTAGGGAGATATCGCGGTACAAATATGGTAAAAAAACGTTTTTATTTTTTATCTCAAAAACAAAAAGCGCTAGAATAATGAAATTCTACGAACATATTGCCATTATAAAAATACACTTTCTAAATTTTGTGTAATATGTATTTACTTAACATTACTTGGTAGTTTAAATACAATGCTTATTTTGTTCCTAAGCAACAACATAAAGAGATTTTTTTGTTAAATTTTTCGTCCTTACGGATAACTTTTGATCCCATGTTTGTAAAGCAAAGTACCCTTTATTTTGAAAAAGGAATCACCTCCTATGCGAAACATTTGTTTAGAAGCACCAGGTATAAACAGACACACCATTTATGGTGTTTTACAAAAATCAGATACTATAAAAAGAAGCCTTAGACCTAAAAATTAAATATGTTGTTTTTTTGTACTGAGAATGGTTATTAAAAATATAGAACATAATAAAATCCATCTTAAATTGGTTTTTGGATCATATTCAGTGGTGTAAACTGATAGGTACTGTTGAGTTACACTTCCTTGCACTACTAGTACATATAATAGGTTGGTGAATTATTTTAAAAAACTTGTTATAGTAAACAGTAGATACTTACACTTTATTAAATTTAATTGTT
The DNA here is from genome assembly GCA_014170235.1 of Listronotus bonariensis. Lineage (NCBI taxonomy): Eukaryota > Metazoa > Arthropoda > Insecta > Coleoptera > Curculionidae > Listronotus > Listronotus bonariensis. Next base: position 171,039 of record JACEGR010001310.1, read on the forward strand.
AGCACTTTTAAACCACTTTTCTCACAAATAGCATATACCAGCACTAATCTTAGCGCTTATAGCTTAAAAGCTGTAGATTAATGGATATTAAAAATACAAATTTTTGAGATCTAGATACCCATTTTTTCATTTTTTTTTATATGCATATTAATTAATATAATAATATAATATGATTGTTTCTTCAAGCTCTTTAAAATATTATTTTAAGGGTGATTAAATATTTCAAAAATAAAATGCTATTTTATTGTCAAACTTAAAAACTATTTATTTATTTGTAAAGGGCATAAAAAAGCTTACAGTTTGCTACTTTAAACACTTTTGCTATTTAAATAATATCAAAATTAGGAATGGCTTTTCATCTAAGTATAAATGTTATAATAACAATCTAGAAAAATGGAAATTAAAACCATTATATCATAGTCTGACGGTAAAAAAGGTTTCTTTAAAGAATCACACAAGTCAGAGCCAAAAACTTGAAAAGTTAAATAAAACTTTTTTTTCAAGTTGTACGCTTTTTGGGTCGTTTATTCTCCTTTGGCATCCACAGTGTAAATATATATAATAAATATAAATACATAATAATAATAATAATAGTAATAATAATAATACAGAAAAACCATTAATCACCACCAATATGAACTTGTAAGTGTCACCAAGTACCCTTTATTGTGTATCTTATCATTACTGATAACCTCATAAAACAAACAAAAAGGTTTATTTCCCAATAACCTAAATCTAAGCAGATAAAATACCAATCCCTAAAGGTAATACAGTACAGAAGCATATAAAATTAAAATATAGAGGGTCATCCAAATTTAGTGTCGGTCATTAGTAACTTTGTAATTATTCATTCATTGGTTAAATTGGCATATAAGCTGCTCTTTTAATAGCCTTAAAAGTGAAGGATGCAAAAACAATTAACAATCTTGTTTTTGAGTCTGTCAGTAAAATAGCATATTTTTAATGAAATCTTAAAATTTTCTTTAAATACCGTAAAAATGCTACTATTTTACCTATTAAGAAAAAAGGGATTTTAAAAATTTATTTAAGTTATTTGGATGACCTTGTATAGGGTTACTGGTTAAAAATAAAGCTGTGATCCATAAAAATAATGTCAAGAAAGAATTACTACAGATTACAAGTCCGGAAACTACGAAATTGACCCAATCCAAACCCAATTTTGCATGATAAAAAATAAAAAAATTAAGGGGTTATATTCAATGAAAATTTAAAAAATATGGATGTTTTTTTGTAACGTAAACATCGGGCCACTTTAAAAGGTTCATAGGTAGGGTTGTAAAATGACGGTCATTTATTCTTTGTGACACATGTTAGTCATTTATATGTCATTTTTGTCATTTATCGTAATTTATTATTTGCCTTACTTTTATTGTAAATACAGAGTATGTCTTAATTGGGTAATAAAATTTAAGGTAGTATTCCTGTGCCACTTTTCTATAGACTATAGACAAGATATATACATTATTTAATGAATTAATGTTGTTATTACATAATTGCGAATAAGAAGTTATAAAATTAAATTTTTAAAAGAAAAAATTGCCCTAATATTACTTGTTTGGTCCAGGATTATGTAGTTTAGCGGATTTTATTTTATGTATTCCGGAAAACTAAGCAATCTCCGTTAAAATACAAAAAAATAGTTTTATTTTTTGGTGTTTCACCTGGAAAAATATAAAAGTTGCAAAAAGTCAGTGGCGTACATTTTTTTCTCAATAATATTATCTAAGATGCGTCCCACGCTGCCACTGGCCCTCTTACTAATTAAAATTTGTTTAGGACTAAATTAACTTCCTATTTCAACAAATACCACAGCAAAATTTTTATTAAAATCGGATAAGGCATATTTAAGATATTATTTAAAACCCGATTTTCTTTTTGAAGTTTAACTCGCTCTATCTTAGAAAGAAAGCATCTCCAGACCCATGTTTATATGAACTTTTTTTCATAGAATTGACTCACGAATTCGCCCTTAAAATTTCTTACCGCAATTAAAAACACCCTGTATAAGAGCATTAGAAAAGGAAATAAACCATTAACAACTACAGATATTAACTTAAATTGTTTAATACTGATATGACAATATGTTTCAACACAAAAACCAAGACTTTTGAAAAAAAGTGTAAAAACTTATAAAAAAATATTCATTAACAAAACTAAAACCACAATACTAAGGCTAGAATATGGAATTAAACTTATAAATTACTTAACAAATTAACCCATTGGATTTGTCTAAAAATCTTTTGAAGATTGAAATTAAGTAAATAAGAATCCCAGCTCTTTTTGTTGTTAGGCGATTTCTAGATTCTTGGTAAATATATCCATATTAACTAAAAGTTCTTTTAGTCGCTGCTGGGGTAGCTGGCATACCAAGTACTGCTTTAGCCACATGTCAAAGTGGCATTTTAGTTCATAGGCCACAAAACAAAAAATAGGTACAGTATTGTATAAAATACATTAACGCCGCAGAATAACTGAAAGCTTACTATATATGTATACTCGCACTAATTTAAGCATGTATCTGCTTGTCTGGCATCTAAATTTAGGTCAGCCCAAATTTTTGTGACTGTCATATTTGTTTAAATAACGAGCGTTTATTTTCTTTGACAATTAAATAAAAATAAATGACATGACCGTCATTTTCATTTTTATAACAATATGACATTGTCAGAAAAGTTTGCTTACAACCCTATTCATAGGGAATTTTTGCCAATGTGTGGAAAGCAAAAAATGGTCTAAAGCTATAACAAAGCGAGACTGATGTGTCATCCTATTAGAAATGTTTACATGCAGGAATTCTTTGTTTAATTTCTACCTGCTTGTGTTTAACACCCTGTAAGCCAATTTATTCAATGTTTTAGAATCATTGAACACGCGTTTCTCAAAACTGGCTTTTTAAAGTAGATGAGCCATATTGTTTGGAAACTTACCCTATAGGTAGGAATATTTTTTAGTAATTATTTAAAAGTTTATTTTCAGCAATAGGTATTTTCTGCTTTATAAGCTATTTTAAGCTAAAATTTTTGTCAAAACTCAACTTGTTTTTGAGAAACTGCCATTTTATCAAAAGTCGTTATTAAGTATTATTATTTCTTTGATCAGTTACAAGATAATAATTTGTATTAACAATATAAGTTTTTTATTTTTTATTTTAAATAATCTAGTTGTATCAAGTTATTATGCTCCTTACCACCTGAGACGCGTTTTTTGCTCCCAGGAGATCAGCCTCAGCTTTCAAAATAATTATTTTTATAAATAAAAAATCTTGAAATACATTTAAAAGAGACCATATTATGCTTACAAATCTAGATTTTAATAAAAAAACAAAAGAGATATAATTGTAGGGACATTTAATGATTAATTATAAAAAATAAAGTACTAAACTATTCTTTGTTTGAGCAATAACATGGTATAATCACTATAAGCCCTAATTATAATTCTAATCTCGATTCTAATAGTGGAAAAATTAAAAACAGAACTGAAAGAAGACTGTATGTACTTTTATTAATGTCAAACATAAACATCATGACTTGTTTATAGTTGTTTTTTATTAGGAACAAAAATGTAGTCAAATAATTTTACAAAGCTGTGTAAAAACATGTGATCTTATTTCTAAAACACAAAAGACTCTACTATTTATTACTTGTCTTTATAATTCACTTTATTTCATTTAATTTAAAATAATTGATTATCTCAATAACAGGAAATATTTTACTAATTGTTTTTTCATGTTTAGTCACTGTTTGCCCTTAGCAATAATTTCCCAAGTTTATGGGTACAGGTTAAAAATCACCCTGAATATATAAAATCTTCTTAACCCTTTGTTATTGGCCCAATTTAATTTTGATTTTAAGTTTAATCAAAATAGAAACTTCAACAATATTACTTTCAGACTTAATCAGTAGTATAAATAAAGTGAAGTAAATGCTTTTACTCTAAATCATCTCTTTTTGGTACATTATGAGCTAAATGTGTTTCACTCAAAGAACTTAAGCAAAGGGGCGTTCATAAATTATGCGGAGACAATTTAAGAGGGGGAGGAGGTCGAGGTGAATCTCACCATGGGGGGAAGGGGGTCTGTGCAGATATCATGTAATTTTTCTGCAACTAGAAACAAGCAAAGGTTAACGAATTTTGGGCAGGTCCCCCATGAAAATGTGATGCAGTGCTGATTTTTGGGTGGACAACCTTTTTGCTTGTCAAAATTATTTTGGCTACAAAAACAATTTCGGCTTTAGAAATGGTGCCTTTTTGCATTCCCATAAAATATCACATGAGATTAGGTGATTGGTGGAGGGGGTGAAGAAAATCTCCCACCAAATTTCACTAGGGGAGGGCGTCAAAATGTAAAAAAACGCCTCACGTAATTTATGGACACCAAAAGCATTTACTTCAGTTTTATTCCATATGAGCAATTATGTCCAAATTATTTTAAAATAAGTTAGCCCCGAAGTTAACTTTCATTGAAGAAAAGTCCCATTGCATAATGTATTAAAAAAAAACAAATATTTATTTAAACAATCTTTAAACACTTAATAATAGTTCATAAATACCTTTAAATAAAGTTTAACACTGCACAAGTTCTTTTACAAATAATTACAACCAAATAAGGCAAATAAAACAAAACTGATGGTAAAGCACTTAAGAAACGCGATTTCCTTATATATTCTTTTCCAAGAAATGTGTGATACTGAATGTGGTATTCTTATCTTAATGTAAATTTAAACAATGGGCCAAGACAATAAGTGGTTTCTCGAAGGACCGAATTTCAGCAGGATAT